>ML811116.1:130675-142080 GCA_009831015.1 Picea engelmannii | reverse complement strand
GTCGTACGGTATGGCCGACATTGTTTCCCGACCGTACCGTACCCACGTTTCGGCTCGTTTCGACGGGGGAAACAGGGGAGGGGTCGCGTTTCCTGCAACTTAGGTTTGATACAACTCTGATTATCACATTAAATGACTATGGGATTCAACTCCTGATCAAACAATCCTACAAGTGACTTGCGAAGCCAAATGGCCTCACAACTAGTAGTATTGGTTTCCATGTATTCTTCCTCTGCTAAGCCAAGTGCCATGGAAATTTGTTTCCTAATGAACCAGGATATCGTCATTGATCCCAAGCTAAAGCAACACCTCGTGGTGCTCTTCCTGTCTGTGACACTGCCTGCCCAATATGAGTCTTTATACCCCTGCAACTTCACTTCACCATCTCCAAGATAGCTCAAACCATACTCCATTGTGCCCCTCAAGTACCTGAGCATCTGTTTTGATGCTACCCAATGCTCCTACCTTGGCTCCACCATGAACTAACTCAAGGTGTTCACTGCAAAACATATATTTGATCTCATGTTGACCAAATACATCAATGAACCTATCAATTGCCTGTACAATGTGGGATCTACCAACTTTGAATCTAAAGTTGTCACCTTCTTCAAATTAGTGACCATGGGTGTGGCCATAGGTTTGCAATCCTCCATCCAAAACTCTTCAAGATCTCGACTACATGCTTACCCCGCCCAAGGAAAATCTCCCCTGGTCTCTGTCAAACCTCCAAACCCAAGAAGTAATGCATCATGCCAATGTCCTTCATCTTAAATTCAACTACCATGTCTACTTTGCACCCTGTAATGAGCTTCTTTGAACCTATAAGAAACAAGTCATCTACATATAGCACCATAACAAGAAAATCAATCCCAATAAATATATAATATAAATTAGGATCTACTTCGCTTTTGGTAAAGCCCATACTTTACAAATATCCTTCTATCTTGGAATACCATACTCTCAATGCCTGCTTGAGTCCATACAAGGCCTTCTTAAGCCTACAAACATGGGACTCCTTCCCATTTTACCTCAAAGCCTTGAGGTTATGCTATGTACACCATTACATTAAATAATCAATCACTTGGCATAATCATTAATCAATCACAAATCTGAAACTTATACAACTTAAATTAAATAATGGCGGGTAACAAGAATGAAAATAGCACAACCAATCACCATTGTATTCTCATTATAAATATTAAAATCATCACTATCCAAATCAAAATGAAATACAATGATACTTACATATCATGCATCATATATTAAAAAAGTAAATAGTAAAACTAAATGCTAAAGAGTCAAAGACTCAAAATATAAAGAATCAAGTTTGTCATAGTATAAAGACTCAAGCTTGTCAGTGATGTAACTTTTGTGCACAATTTTGTTTTAATATCATATATTTTTATCTTCCATTTATTATGAAAAACTTCAAATATTTCTTCTTCAAATTTACAATGAAAGTACCCAATGTTTCCATCCATGACAAACCTAAAATTATGTTTGTGATTTCCAGATAGACCCTTAAACTGGGATTTTAAAACATGATCGTCGATCGTCAAATGTGGATCCTTTATTTCATACCACCTTTTGTCTGAAATTAGCTCTTTGATTATACTTGGCTCGAGAATTTGTAATTGATTGACCAACAAACATTAACGTAATTGTCATTGTCATCCTTTCCTTCAATGCGTCCTTGAATTTTTAGTAAACCGAAAATGGTCTTTTTAAAATCATGAGATAAGGGTTACAGATGAGTCAGGTCCTACATCTCATGTCAGCTCCAGAATTTGATCCACTTTCTTGCCTTTGTTTAGTAAACTTTGATCTTAGGATTTTTAAATGTAGAAAAGAACAGCTTATACTTTTAAAAAGGCTTTCTATTTTATTAAAATATTCCCCTTTTTACTTAGAAAATAAACTTAATGTACTACCCATATATATCACACTGTGTTACTGGATCCACAGGGTCTTGACCCTGGATCCACAGATCCACGTTTCGAATTTGGATCCACCGGCTAGGCGTATCCAAACATTCCAGAGGTGGATCCTGATTTTTAGAGGCAGATCCAAACACTCGACCCCCACCATGCGTGAATCCCAAGGAGAGTGGTGGTGAGGAGAGATGTCATATTTGAAGAGGGCAGAGCTTTCAAGAGATCTCTTGAGTTGAGAGACAGAGTTGAGGAGGTCCCACAGATTCAAAGTGATGTGTCTCAGGGGAAATAGCCACAGGTGTCGAGTACACCGAGTTCAGGGGTGACTGGTCCACCCAGGATAGTTTGAGGTTCACAGTTGTCGAGTATACAAACAGTTGGTGCAGGTGCTTCAGGGTCACAGACTACTTTGCAGAGATTTGTGCATGAGACTCAGGGGCATGAGAAGACTACTCCGCCAGAGGTTACTTCAGGGAAGAGGAAACCGAGATGGTTTCAGGAGACCCTAAAGGAAGCCAAGGAGTATGTTGGAGAGTCTCAGAGGTTGATCAGAGAGAGGAGGACGCCAAAAAGGTTTTGGGTCCCACTTGGCTATGGTGACGAGCAGATCAGATTCAGAGGCCACTTTTAATGAGCAGTTTGCAATCTTACTCAATGAGTCCTTGCCAAGGGGCAAGGATGTCCACTTCAGGAACAAGTTGGGAGTGATGAGTGACACTTTCCTCGATAAGAGGGAGTGTTGAGATTTGGGTACCTTGGAAAGTGGGCCCCTTGTGTTTGTGAGCCTCTAAACACAAAGGGGAAAAATTTGACCCTCACCTTTTACTTTATGTTATAAAGTCACTTTGACTTTATAACATCATTAATGACAAAGTACTTTAAGTTATAAAGTCAAGTTGATTTTATAAAGTCATTAATGAGGGAAAAAGTAAACTATGGAAACTTAAATGAATTATGAGATCTAATCTCATCCATTCATTTTGGAGAATGGCCTAGATCTAAATTGAGCCATTGGTTTCCTAGGTTAGCCTAAGGATGAGACTAAAAGAGGGAAAAGGAGCATTATTGTTCACTTGAGAGATTTGGGTGAATGTGAAGAGAGGAGAAGGAGAGATTTGGAGAAGTGAGGGTTTGTGGAAAGAGGGCACACCATTGTTGAAGAGGAAGCTCAAGCTTAAGGAGGCGCACTTGTGAGAGACAAGAGCGCATGGGCTTGAGGAGGTTCACCTTTGGGGCGCAAAGCTTGAGGAAGCAAGCTAGCTAGAGGTTGTGGGAGCATTCTTGGGAGAAGGCAAGGCATGCAAGCTTGTAGAGGGCGCACTCTAGAGTTGAGAGGGCGCACAAGCTTGTTGAGGGCGCATTTTGCTTAGGGGTGCGCTTGTGGATGTGGGTGCGCAAGCCTAGGAGGAAGGTCATGCTAAAAGGAGGGGGCGCACCATAGGATTGGGCGCATACTTCAAGGCAAGGGGCACAAGACTACACCACTAGCAGGCAAGCAAAGCTAAAGGGGGGCGCAAGCTTTCTTCTAGCAGGCACAAAGTTAGAAAGAACTCCAAAGCTAACTTGAGAGGAGTTGTTATTGTATCAGGTTCTTTTGTTTCATTTCTTTGTTGTAGCATTTGCTTGAGATCTCCATAATACATCTACTCTCTTATTGGTTTTCCCCATGGGAGTTTTTCCAGGGTCATGTTGACCAAAAACACTTGTGTTAAATTGTCATGGTTTGCTTATTTACTTTTCAGCATAGTAGGTGTTAAAGATCCTAGAGGGTATTTTCTGTTTTGAAGTATAATGAATGTGCTAACAATGGACAGCAAAACTTACTATTGAAACTCATTCAAAGAGAAGCTTCAAAGGGGCATTAAATCACTTCCTAGAGCCAGTTTTTTTAGTAGGTAAAGTTCAGATCTGTTGGCTGTTTTGGACAGCAAGAAAACAGTCCTAAAACAGTGAGAAAAACAGATTGAAAGAACCTTGAATTTAGTGCCCAAAAAGAGGTCACATGACAGGCCTGTTGGGAAGCCTATAGGAACCTCAAATTTCTTCAATATGCTTGGAACTTAATGGAAAATTGGAGGTATAGCATCTTGTTTATGTGAGGCTTCATGTTTGCACTTTATTTATATGTTG
The DNA here is from genome assembly GCA_009831015.1 of Picea engelmannii. Lineage (NCBI taxonomy): Eukaryota > Viridiplantae > Streptophyta > Pinopsida > Pinales > Pinaceae > Picea > Picea engelmannii. The sequence continues at coordinate 138,016 of ML811116.1, read as the reverse complement.
ATTTTTCTTGTAGGAAACGCTTGTAATTTGTTATGAAGGCCTTGTCATGAACCACGTATCATTTGGATAATGTAATGTGAGGATCTAATCCCTCTTATTTTTATTGTTGTCATGTTAATCTTACAGCTAACAAACCTAGTTGTTGCTAGCATGATATGGCATCACCTTCATTGCAATATTTTAGAATGGCACCCCTAGCTTTCCAAGGTTTTATTTTCTCCAACAACTTTCAGCAAGTTAAGGCCGATTTGTGGAATGCATAGAAGCCCTTATTGTCTTACATCTTCGTGCACTCGCCGTCTTTGATCAATACTTTCTTGACTCCATTTTGCCCATGGATTGATTAGGCACTTGGTCTTGGGGTTTTTCACCCGTATCTATTGTTCCCGTACCATTTACTTATCCATCCATACTACAACCACTTGTTTTGCTTAGGCCTACTCTTCAATAAATCACCTTGTGCCTCCACTCTATAGCCCTTAGCAATCCTATCATTAGGGAAGCCCCCTTGAGTTGGAGAAGAGCCAACCAAAAGTGAAAAGAAGAGCTATTGTGGTGACAGTGGGTCGCCTTCATGAGTTGCACAAGACTAGCTCCTTGATGCTTGGGACTTTACATCATATCGAGGTGCTACATTTTGTTGTAACAGAACCCTAGTGGGGGCTATAATAACACCAATTTTCACTGACCCGGCTTGCCTCTTATGACTACAATAATTGAAATATGATACCATAAAGCCCTAAGACTAAAACATTTTTAGAAAACTATAAGCTTACTTGAAAATAGCTCATGTATTTAGAGTCTAATTGCATAATAAAGATATTGTGGTTATATAAACAACAAAGACTATGCACATCTATGGAAGAAAGTGATGAATATTGTTGTAGTCCAGGCAATTGAGGCAAGCATTCAAGAGAGACTACATTGGAACACACATCAAGAACACACACATCCTAAGAAAGAAGGAGATAAATGTGGGGAAGGAATTCCATTCCGCTTGCTTATTCCTTATTCATGAGTATAAGTACATAGGAGAAATGGTTGGAGCGGTTGTACCCGCTCCAACTAATCATTAGTTTAGTTCATTTTAGGCATTTACCCTTTGTTACATACATTTACTTGGTTATTTCCTCTTTATTACATATGAATATGTACTAATATCTAATGTATGATGACAAGAGCCTAAGAGGCCCCTACTACCTCCCCCACACTCAAATCCTTGCTCGTCCAGAGCAAGTGTGCAGATAGCTAATGAATTGTTACTCTTTGGCCTTTGTCTTCAATCCGGTAGATGCCTGTGCAGTCAGTGACTCTCGCAGCACTTTGCTCCCACCCAATAATGGTCTTCTTGATCCTATTTTTGCACTTCTCTCTCATGCCTTTGGAGTGGTGAGTGGCTCGTCCTGGGCTCATCTCGCACCTGCACAACACCCTACGGTGGAGTTCCATGCTTCAGTCAACCTACCATTTCTCTGCTTTTTCGCTTCGGAGGTCACAGTTCGGGAACTATTCTGCAACTTTTACACCAGGGGCTCAATCATTTCAATGTTCATGTCATCATCTTTTCTTTAAGCACTTTGTGTGTGTGTCTGTGAAAATATGTCTCTCTCTTGAATGCCTTTAACCGCTGCCAACACGCTCATCATCAATGCTCTGCTTTGCTCTGTTGCTCATCAAACTTGAATGTGCTTCTTTATGCTTTTCTGGTCTTTGAGAATATATGGAGTCTGCATTTGATATGAAGGAGAACTTGACTTGACTAAACGATTCAATGGAAGAAGGAACTTTTGTTGGTACCAGACTTTTACAACTTAATAAATTGTTGTCAATTGGGTATCGACTGACGTCGACAAGGAACCGATCTCGTCGGCTAGAAACCGACTTACATTACATAGGTGGAGGGGATCGCCTGCCTTTGAAAGACGCATGTTTAACCCCCTCCTTATGTCAAACTTTGATTCAATTGACTAGTACTTGGTCACTTGACTCAATTAACAACATAATTAGCAAGTCGACCATTCAACAAGCAGTCGAGGTATTCGTCCACCAATCGATGATATACCATGTATTTCAAGGGTTGTTATTAGTCCACCTAGATTCTTGCAGTGGTAGTTACGATGGTTCTTAAAATGAGAGCACCCTCACACAATATAAAATATATACCATTTCAAGTGGATCACTGCAACTACTCATGTATTAGGTGCACTTAATCAACTCTTTTTCTGCCATTGTCAAAAGATCTGAGTCCATAACTCGTGTTGCCCAAAAATGTTGGTGTGGTACCCTTGCTGCTGGTTCAAGAATAACTATAGCAATGTCTTGGAGAAGGTCCCAAATGAGATATAAATCGTGACTTCCTTACTAATGTTACTAACCGCTTATATTTACTGGTGCTTGTAGATAACACAAAGAGTTGGAGATGAAAATAGCAAAATAATGAGGGTTTGAAGCGTTGGTTGAAAAGGCAATCTGCCATAGGTGTTCTCAAGGATGCTCATGAAGCAAAGTAGTCCAACGATTCTCAATAGATATACATTAATTATTGCATACAGTTGCGACCTTACCCAAGCGCTCTTCATTATCTTCAAGGATAAATTTTGTCCAATCCAGATGGATCACATTTTCCAATCAATTAAACTTTGTAGCAATTTTCAATCGATTATGTCGACTCATTTCACATGGTCAGTCAAGCAAAATATTCAAAACTTTGTCACGTATATTTCTTTATTTCGAAATCTACCACCGTTGTTAATGTTCGGCTTCTCTACTCCTTTGTTGCTTACTTGTTAACGACTAGGAAGGTACAATATGCACTTCGCTCAATCTGGATAGTCTTCCACTTCATCTCTTCAGTTTTCCTTTGCTTCTAGATGGTGCAGAATAACAAAGACTCGAATGCTGGAAAAAAAGGAGGTTGGGCAACAAAATGCTCATAACTAGCAACTGTATAATTTATTGCAATGAAAGATTCTACGCAATGGATACGTCCGATCAGAGAGATTACAAACGATAGAATTATCCGTAAAATGGTGTGAATAAAAGTAAAACCAATCCACAACAAACTCATTATTTTTCTCTTGTACTTTCTCATGCTTTAAATCCATTACATCCAGAACATAAGAGTTTTGATTTTTTGTAGCGAACAATACAACAACGATGTCACAAGTGACTACAGATACCCTCCAACCATATTTTATGTCATATGTGCCTTCAAAATTTTGTTTTGTCGGTACGCAGCTAAATTTTGCATTGGCGCAATCTATGGATCATCTTTACTTGCATTAAGTTATAATATCAATTTTGCCAACAAATCTACACAAAAAATGTCCAAAACATTTGCAACATACTTCAAATACTAAATGAAGCGATCATGTCAATCATCAGGCATGGCGTCCCATGGCTTGGCAAGGCCAAAGTTGTCTCACCCGATTCACAAGAAGTATTGACGAAAATATGGGTCAAGAATTTACTTTGGAGGTAAATTAACATTCTTTCGATCTTATTCGATTGTTCTATGGATCCATTCCCATGCAGTCGAGTTTCTCTGCGGTGTCGACTCAATCATCCAACCCGACTCTAGTGTATTTTCTCCACGACATCGACTCATTCTTATTTGCAAGATTTCAACATATGCACATAGCTTCAACACAATTTTTTTTTTTAAAAGAACATTTCCTCTACCATATGATAGACTAACATTCCCGTGAACTAATATTTTGAAAGAATCATGATCACGTCTCAATAGATATTTCAATAAGCACAGTAACCTTTCTTAAGATCTTCGCATACTTTTGTTGATAAAGAATACCATTCTATGATTCTCTTGAAGTGGTCAGACATGATTTTAGGTCTCTATCCTGACAAGTAGCATCATCAATTTATGCAGGAACATTCGTTTCTTACCAGGAGCATATTCAACAACGAACCTTTTGAGTATCATAAAATTAAACTTAGTAACTTACAAGTGTTTGTCTGTTTGGTCTCTCAATTTTGCAGACTTCACCTCTTTCATCCATGATCAAATCTCTCTTCCATGCACAATCCAATCTTTTAGGTTGTCCCAATTCAAGTCACACGGCAACGGAACCAAAATGTTGTAGTCCAAGCAATTGAGGCAAGCATTCAAGAGAGACTACATTGGAACGCACATCAAGAACACACAAATCCCAAGAAAGAAGGAGATAAATGTGCGGAAGGAATTCCATTCCGCTTGCTTATTCCTTATTCATGAGTATAAGTACATAGGAGAAATGGTTGGAGCGGTTGTACCCGCTCCAACTAATCATTAGTTTAGTTCATTTTAGGCATTTACCCTTTGTTACATGCATTTACTTGGTTATTTCCTCTTTATTACATATGAATATGTACTAATATCTAATGTATGATGACAAGGGCCTAAGAGGCCCCTACAACAGATATCATCCTTGGAGTGGGTATATGATTGATGGAATTGTCAAAGGCAAAACTACTTGAAGATGATTACCAGGAAAAAATGAAAACACACAAGTATAGATAGCAATTATGAAGCCCAAATGGTTAGCTCAATTGGTTGTTGCCAATGTCACTGAGCATTTGGCTAGTTCCATGCCAGCGAGTGCCCGGTTCAAATACCCCTAGGCGAGGTGCACCAGCCTAGGCTAACAGGTTTACTAGAGATGCCATCCACAAATGTTGGGAAGCGTCCCTTGGGTTTCCTTACAAGTTTTTCTTGGAAAAAAAAAAAGATAGCAATTATGTTGATCATTGAACTATGAATATACTTAGCTAGAAATTCCAATGTTTATGCAACTTTGTAATAATCAAACAGAAGTTGAGTTAATTGGGAAAGAAGATATAAAAGGCCACCTGCCAATTTGTAGAAATGAGCATGCAGCCCATTAGCAATTCATTAATGACTTTTCCTAACGTTGCCTGCTTAATTTCAGTTTTCTTGCTATTATTTTTGTGCGTTTTTTGCATTAGAAAAATAGTTCCAGCCTTTTGTAGAAATGAGCATGCAGCCCATTAGAAATTCATTAATGACTTTTCCTAAGGTTGCCTGCTTAATTTCAGTTTTCTTGCTATTATTTTTGTGTGTGAGAAAAATAGCAATTATGAAGCCCAAATGGTTCGCTCTATTGATTGTTGCCAATGTCGCTGGGCATTTGGCTAGTTCCATGCCAGCAGGTGCCTGGTTTGAATACCCCCTACGTGAGGTGCACCAGTCTATGCTGACAGGTTTACTAGAGATGCCATCCACAAATGTTGGGAAGCATCCCTTGGGTTTCCCTACGAGGTTTTTCTTGGAAAAAAAGAAAAAGATAGCAATAATGTTGATCATTGAATTATGAATACACTTAGCTAGAAATTCCAATGTTTCTGCAACTTTGTAATAATCAAAGAGAAGTTGAATTAAATCGGAAAGAAGATATAAAAGGCCACCTGCCAATTTGTAGAAATGAGCATGCAACCCATTAGCAATTCATTAATGACTTTTCCTAAGATTGCCTGCTTAATTTCAGTCTTCATGCTATTATTTTTGTGTGTTAGAAAAATAGTTCCAGCCTGTGCAAAAATTATATTTCTTGGTAACTTTCCTAATGTTTGTTTGCTACAGGCGGCCTTGGATGGTATATTGTTTGTCATGCTGGCTCAGCCTAATCATAATGTCTAAAGTAAATATACACCTAAAAAAACGAATTTTGTTACAGTGATTATTAACTAAATTATTTGTGAATATGACAATATTTTCTATAGATCAGTGTAAAATGTAAAGCAGAAGTTTTCCTCCATTATAACTGAGTTAATTCCCCAACTAACAAGTAACAAACTAGCAAAAGAACATTACAAGTTGCTTTCCTTTTAAGTCTATCGAAATCATAATTGAAGATAATGATGAAGACCAGGTGTATTTACTACAACTTAATCAACACAAACACTTACAACTATCCTAATTAACACAAGTCAAACTGTCCGATAAAACTTTACCGTGAAAGTAGGGTTATGATAGTCATCCTTATGAACCGTTCCCAGAGTTCGAAACAAATGGTGTCCCGGAGTATCAAAACGTCCATCGCAAATATCGAGTCCTCCAACAAATGCTGTAATCTTTCTTCTCCCACCTACGGCTTCTGAATCAACAAGCACTGACTTTTGATGATGTGTGAAGATGGCACCCACTTCCTACAAGTGAAAATGACAAAATTTTAAATCCAGTAAATCTCTTTTACTAGTAAATGACTTTGGAAGATATGAGCAAATAGGAACAGAAAACAATAGTATACTAAATGGTGCTTTAGATTAGTTTTACAAAATCTGTATTACTTGTGTACTTGTGCACGCGTGCGTACACACGTGTGTGCATGCACGCACAAGCAGGGGGGGAAGGGCCCCCACCCACACACATTCTGTATTGTTGTGATCACTGATAACTGATAAGTTTTGGCTTGCTTAGATTGATTTTTTCTTATGATGATTTCGGTGTAGTACTTTGTGGCGTGTGCACACTTCATAAGCCAGTATTGGATGCTAGGTAAATTAAAGAATGCAAAACAAAGGCTTATGCCTCCTCCCCCTTTATGTTCTTGTGAATACTAGTTTCACCTATTGAAAACATATGCTAACCACAAAACTATAGGTTTGTTTTATTGAATAAATGAATCATGCTTAAGTTCAGTGTTAACCTTAGCCCATAGCCTTTGGCTAAGCAAGCATGGACTTTTGATCATATGTGTAGTGAAAAAAGTTGTATTTTATGAATAACGCATGTGCATTGAAACTGATAGATACTTCCTCATGTAGAATTAATTTGTGTATAAGGAGAACACGAAATGGTTAGTGATAGGCCAATATTGGGGATAATGACATTTTTCAATTTTGATATGGTTATGGTTAAATACATTAAAGTGTTGTAATGCTCGCTTGGGTGTTGTGAGTCCTGGGGCATGGGAGGGAAATAAATGTCATGAACCTAAGTGTCTATTAAATCACATGTGAGAAAAATGATATAATAAAAAGGAGTGACACATATGAAGTGGGGCATCCTAAGGACTAAGGGAATGTGTAAGATAATGTGTCATAGGTTGTGTAAGGGAATGCGCCAAGTAAGAAGCACACTTGACATGGAGGAATCCCACCAAAATCAGTAAATTGATGAAGAGCCCAAAGTCTATTGGGCTGTGTTATCCACCAAGTTGCACTAGGGTGAATTTCCAGCGAGCCGCCAAAGATTGAACATTATTGTTCAAAATTCAGAGTTCAGAAATTCAGCCGGTCAAAAAGACCACCCTGGTTACTCTACATTTCCATAAAAAATTGTAATAAGAGGTGTTCGCATGATGAATTTGTAAAAGGTCTTAGCCA
>ML811116.1:94223-116101 GCA_009831015.1 Picea engelmannii | reverse complement strand
CCCCCCCCCCCCCATCATGCCCTATTTCCTGTTACACATTTTTGCAGTCAAAAAATTCAAGGCATACAATTGATCGTCGGGTCCTCATGTTTCTTGAGTATCCCTTGACACCCTATTTCGTATTCCATCTCCTTCGACCCTGTATGTGACCAAAAAAATTATGGACAATATACAATACATATGCTTATTTAGTCCTTTTGATGTTCATCTACACATGCTTGCAACAGAAAAAGTTGGACTAGTGACATGGCCATGAGCAGTCAATCATCGCAAACATCAACAGACCGACAAGGCAAAAGGTAAATATGCATACATTGTGTTCTGCATATGTTTACCGAACAAATATCCTCAGTTATTTATTCATCTATGCCATGGTGAATATGTTGATGTCATCTGCAACACATTCTTTGCAATTCACAAGAAGTATCAATGAGTGCAAGTGAGACGTCAAACATAGTGCAAGTTCCGCAGACTAAGAGGTCTGGTTGCAAAACTCTGGTTCCATACTTCATCCAAGTTGTGCGTCTACTTGTACATTTATGTCAGGAAAAAAGAAACAAAAAAATAATGCAGACTACCATTCACATTACTTTCCCTGTTCAAAAAATGTCACCAGGTCTAAACTTATAACACCCAAAATACTATCAATAGAGAGCTTGAATAGCCACTGAACTGGACAAGTGTTCGTCGGGGACATAATGGTCGTCTATAACACCTACTTGGACAAGGAAAAACAAACTAGATCCATTATGTGTGCTGACATGACAGACAATGAGGCCCTGATGACAGTCACACTGACTATTCCCACACAACTTGTCCAGAAACATGCAGAAAAGATATTGCCAGGTAATGGGATATCCATTACAAATTTTAATATATTGCCCAAAATAGTATATGACTGTGGTGATTGTGATCGAATTATATCGCTCAACAAAACAATTATTATGGAAAAAAATTTCGTTATTTGTTCAGAATATTGTTTCGTCCCAGACACAACTATCAACCAATTTGCACAGAGCAGCGACACTTACCCAATCAAAATCATTGGTGCAACTATCACACTCGCGAGAAAACTTGGCTCACAACACATTCTCCATATAAAAGATGGAGAGTCAGACAACGACAAGGCAATGGTACCATTCTCCATATCAAGTTTTGTCCTTCACTTTCACATGTCCATGTATCTTGGTTATGTTACACAACTATTGCACCGTTCCATGTTGCAACTGCAATTGTTCGACACCTATTCAAATTTGTTTTCTTCAATGGAACAACAATTGCATAAAGGGAAATTTCCACTTATGCTCTTCAAAAATATAACAAAGAAAAGAGATGTTAAAGAAATGATCTTTTGCACAACCCAAGCAACATTTGTAACAGAATTACGAACAAACATAGTACAAGATCTCAAGAAACTAACTAGCTCTACAACTGTTGTGCGTATATATCTACAATTTCATCCTCACTTTGCTCACAGAAATTGTCTTCACCAATTTTCTACAGTTTTTATTTTTTTTGTTGTGCATTTGTATGTTATATTGTTCAATATATTAACTACTATGCTCACGTGCCCAGGTTGAGGGTGTTTTGGTTGCAGCAAATGCGTACTCGACCCCCTTCGAGCCTGTATGTGCCAAATGAAACTCTTCTTCTTTTGCCTCTGATTTCATAAATGATGATACGATTGATTGTCTGCGATGCAGTAAAAAATTCCCTTACATATACAGACATTGCCTCAATGCTTCCATCTGAACTGTGGGCAACACAATCGTACATTGTACAATTAGACAACCTTTGTTACAAGATGTGCTTCCTAGGTTAGTAGAATTGTCATATGAAGTGTACCTACAGAAAAAGGAAAACAGTGTCTACATGTTGCACGACTTTCAGATACATAGCAAATTTACCTTAAATGAGGACAATGCAATATTGCATATCGGTTGAATAAAAAAAATAAAAAATCATATCAAGCTTTGGCAGGAAATGAAAAAATCTCATGTGTCTCTGTAATTTTTCTTCAATACCCAAATGAATGTTCGGCGGACTCGAGTTCTTCGGAGTTTACATCTATAGATGTAAAATTTTCTTTCCAGATATTTTGTCTCTTTTTGTGCACTTGAAAAAACAAGGAGAATCTAACTACAAATCAAATTGATGTTGTTATTATCATGTTTTTTTGCATTTCCCAATAAGAATTTTGCATATTTGTTGGGGTGTCCAAATGAAAAAAAAATGGTGGTTGGTTGTGGATTTGTTGGAGGAGTCTGCACCTTTTTGGGTGCGCAAATTGGAAAAATGTTTTTCAACTATATAGCCATCGCAAGATTTCTGCATTTTTTGGGTACTCAAATAAAAAAAAGATGATCTCCAACTATACATTTATGGTATGGTATCTGCATTTTCTCAATTCCCTAATTGAAAAAAAAAGGGCTCAGCATGGATTGAATCACAAGCTTGAGATCTTCAAAAATCGCTATAAAGATTGGGGAGTTCGGGCATTTATTGCTGATGTACAAGCGCATAAAATTGTTCAGTCCATAAATGGAAAGCATGAAGACAAACCACATACAAAGTATCCAACTGTGAATAACTCAAGCCCATCCTTTACCGTTGAAATGGTTTGCTCCTTTGGGCAGAACCATCAGGCATTTCCAATAATATTGGAAATTTGGCATTGTTAAAACTGGTAGTGATAGAACATGGCACTATCAGAAGCAAATGTCCATAATGATCTTGCTTCATGGTAAAATAGTAATCGACAAGTTTCTTGTTCCCGATTTCCGGGTTTGGTTTTGTGCTGTCTTGTGTTTGGCACACTTTTGTTCATATCTCATGGCCCCAGTTATTTTCTCATGGGAACATATACCATATGTATGAGAAAACCAATGCCACATGCGTTTTTTTTTTTATATATCAAATTGTTTAATGCATAGGTCGATGTGTGTTGCTCTATGGACCCTTGTGGGATCTCACTTGGCGGCTTATGTGTTCATGTGTTGCCTTGTGCCTCGACTTTCAATACATTTGGTGTTTACTTGGCTCTTGGTTGTGTGCTTCGTTCTGGAAAATTAATGATACATTCAGGATCTTGGCAGTTTTTCTATGATCTTAAAGAATATACAGGACATGCTTTGCCTTTTAATATAAGCTCTCTGATGCAAATGTAGTATGTGGCTCGTTTTAGCACTTTTCCTTGGTCGATGGACTTAGCAAAATTCATCTCCAGGAATATTTTGAAATAAAAGGATATATACTATTTGAAGTCCAATGGAACTATCATATCAACTACAAGACATTAAAATTCAGATTTGTCTTGAACTTCAAATTCATCGTTGTTATACTTGCGGTGAAGTTTACAGTACAATAATTTTACTTCAACATCCCAAAATTGTTTTTTTTGTGGCTTTTCGATGCTTCTCTTATAAAACACATCTTGGAAACTATAAGCATGGCTCGCTTTATCTCTTCCTTGATTGAAGAGCATTTCCATCTGTTTAATGCACTTCATAGTTATTGTTAAGACCATCAATGGAGATTTCTTACAACAATTTATGCTTCCGAAAATTGTCATCCCCCTTTTTTTTTGCCCTCTGCTTTCCCTTTCTAGTTACTTAGTCGTTTTTTGGAAAATGTCTAGGTGTGGGGGTTGGCGGATCCACGTCTTCAGATTTCCACTGATACTTTTATATCATGAGTCCGACAGACCGCTTCCTTGTTTCATATTCAACAAACTTTTTGGATCGTGGGTTCCCGGATAGGTGGGTTCAACATTGCATTTCCATTGTTTCGCCGCCCACAAACAACACCCAGACTTCCCCGATCTACAAATTGGAAAACAAATTCCCTTTTCTTTTTCATGTTTGCTTTCCCTTTCTGATTACTTAGTTGTTTTTCCGAATGTCTCATGCTTTTATATACAACACTCGAAGTTCCACAATATACAAATTGATCATCGAAGTCTGTCATTGTCCCCTGTTCCATGTTACACATTTTGCAATCAAAAGTTGGGATACATACAATTTGACCATCGGGCCCTCATGTCTCCTGAGTAGAACTTGTAGCCCTGTTTTCAAGCCCATCAATATTCCCTTTTCCGAGTATGTCTCATGCTTTTATATCACGAGTCCTACCAACTGCTTACCCATTGCATACTTGGCCACTATTACCATCATCAGTTCCTAGCCAGGCTTGCTCAACATTGTGTTTCCATTGTTCTGCTACCTACAAACAACACCCAAAATTCCACAGTATACAAATTGACTGTCGAAATCTCTCATTGTGCCCTGTTCTGTGTTACACATTTTGCAGTCAAAAGTTTGGAGACAAACAATTTGACAATCGGCCCCTCACGTCTCCTGAGTATAACTTGTGACCCTATTTTGAAGCCCACCCGATCACTTTCCAACTTGGCCATTTCTTGGAATCTCTTTTGTGGGTTGTCGGGTGAACGAAATGTGCAATGCTTAATGGCTCCTCGCCATCCCTACCACCTTCACGCTTCTTTCTAGATATGCAATTATTAAGCTTTAATGCTAATAGCTCATCGTGGAAGAACCGTTAAGATTGTCATTAATGTTCGAAAGGCTGGAGAAGATTTGTCATTAATACGAATTAAACCAAGATTTGTGAAGAGTTGTGCTATCCTTTCCAAGTTATCATTTAGAGCATCATGCAATCTCTTTCGTGCATCGTTCGATTGGCGCCTTTACAAAATCTCTAATCCTTAATTGCTCTTCGTCGTCGTCGCCACCTTTGCACTTTTTTCTAAATATGAAATTAGTAAGTTTTAATGGTAACAACTCATTACGCACGAACCGTGGAGATTGTCATTGATCAGCGAAAGGCTCGAGGAGATCTTCCATTGATATGCATTAAACCAAGATTTGTGGAGGGTTATATTATCCCTTCCAAATTTTCATTTCAAACATCATCTGGAGCAAATGAAAATTCTCTTTAACTTATGGCAGCAATTCGATAGTAGTTTTGTCCAGATACATTAGACACCTTCGGGCATGATGACCAGAGGTTCCAGTACTCCAGGACATATTCTTACTACTCATGTCCCTATACCCAAGAGAAAAAAAGGAGATGGTCCCTTGTTGCACTGAGAGATATATTTCAAGCCAAAGAATTCCAAGGCAACCTCGCCTGCTCAGATAACCTGCCTGCCTGCATTGATGGCTGGCTCAGAGGTTGATGCGGTCGATTTCAAGACGGGAGAAAATGATCTGATGGACAATGATACGATAATGGATGATGGAAATGCAGACGTTGTTCCAACTCCTACGCCCAAATTGAAATCAACCATAACGGGGGGCACTTCCCGGCTCGACGATGGTGGCCCTGACAAGACCAAAAGAAGGGGTTTCAGAAAAGAAACTAAATTTGAACGCAATAGCCGCTTTGCAGCTCGAGAGTAGGATTTCCAGACGTCCAAATTAGTCTGTTCTGGGTGGAAGTCTTTCACTATAAAGAAATGGTCTCTTAATGCTCCCAGAGATACATTTCAAGCCAAAAAATTATTCAATTGTTGTACCACTCTCATGTTCTCCGGATATACAATTAACATCTTAGGGGATGAGGACCAAAACTCCCACTGGTGCAAGGAATATTCCTACTCATCTCCTTCCGCCTAGAATGGACTAATTTGGGCCTCTGGAATTGCCCGTGCAGTCTGTGTCCCTCAAGTCTTCAACTGTGAGGAGGTGGTCTCTTGGTGTGTCCTAACTTTCGTCTTCTTTCTCACGGGAAGCTTGTGAGAACTATCAATTTTACTACGAAGATGGGTTCTTATGTTCTCCTGTGTTTGAAAAATTTTGGGTTGTTTTCTTGCTGGGGTGCAGCGTTGGAGCGATGCCAACATTAGGAGCAGGAGTGTTGTTCACCTGCTTCAAGCCAAGGATTTATTCCACTGCAGAACCACTCTCCTATTTCTTTGTCGCCTCAGGTCTTCCACAAGATATTGAGATTGCGGCAACGAACATTGACCTTCCGAGGAGAAGACTACAAGGATTTCCTAGAAAAAAGCATGGTAATCAGTTTTGTATGCATGTTGAAGAGCATCTCGATGGCTCCTGCATGTTGCAGATCCTATTCCTGTTTTTATGACAAATATGTTCAATGTTTTGGTGCAACAAACTCGGTCCAATTTCTATGGATAGATATACACTACCCAATATTTTTTTTTTAAATGAATTTACTATTAAAAAAATTGCCTTGGAGTCTTGGTTGCTGCTTCTTTGTTGAATTTAACACCTCTTCTCATTAGAATGGTTCGATAGTCTCGTAGTTCTTAAATATTGTATTGGCTCAAGTAATTTGATCTAATATGGAGCATTTAACAATTATATGACAATGCATTGTGTCGATCCCAGCAGGATTTTATGGAAACAAAAATGAATTTCAAACAGTTTCAAACCAACATTCAATACTATTCGTAATGCAGATAGAACATAGCAAGACCAAATCACAATGCGGCAGTCGGGGCCCCACCCTAGAAATTTCGTTTTCATCTCAACCTTGCTAAGCAAATGATTTCTTATTTCCCTTTCGCTTCCTTGATTCCTTTACTCCAAAAGGGAACATTTTATTAGTTGTCCATCCCCTGGCCTCTATTTCAACACTTTTTACTTTATTAATGAAATTACCAAATTTCTTGTTCGCAAATAATATATATATATATATATGGTGATTGTAGTCAAATGGGACTATGAAATCCACTACAATATTAAAATTCAAGATCGTCATTGTTGTTTCTAGACATGCAATTATTAAGCTTTAATGCTAACAACCCATCATGCAAGAAGTTTAATACTTAAGTTAATATGTCAAAGTCATGGAAGGATGTATCAAGAACACAATTACTCCCACAAGTTGTAATAAAAACTAATCTTCAACAAAGCATTTCCTCACACCCTTTTTAATGGTACAAGCACCATACAAAACGAGTAAGTGGATAAAATATTGGACTAGAAAATTATGGTTTTGCAGCAATGAGAGTTGTTTGAAACCAATTCTCGCTTACGAAAATTGCCCTCCGCTTTTATATTTTCCCACTCTTTTGTCCCCTTCTTTTCCCTCTTCTATACTTAACCAAATTCGCCTTTCTTTTTCCCCTGTAGTTTATTTTTTTGGTTACTTAGTTGTTTTTTTCCAAAAATGTCTTGTTGCGTGGGTTGGTGGATTCACGGGTTCACATTTTCATTCATGCTTTTATATCGTGATTCCGATCGAGTGCTTCCCCTTTCCACACCTAGGCAATTTTTCGATCACGGGTTCCCACCCGGGCGGTCTGTAAATTGCACTTAAATTGTTCTATGACCTGCAAACAACACTCCTGCTTCTGCGATATAAAAATTTACTTTCAAACTCCCACATCATCCCCTCTTCCATGTTACACATTTTGCACTGAAATGTTCCGAGACATACAATTTGACCGTCAGCGCCTCACGTCTGCTCGGGAACCCTTGTCACCCTATTTCAAAGCCCGTCCGACCGCTTTCCACACTTGACCATTTTTTGGAATCTCTTTCGTGGATCGTCGGGTTGGCGGGTTCAGAAAATTTCCAATTTCTAGTCGTTATTTCCTGTGTCCGCCACCTTCAGACTTCTTTCCAAGTATATGCAATAAGTATACAACTTCTCCAGAAACATGCAGAAAATATCTTTCCAGGAAATGGAATATCTATTACAAATTTGAATATATTGGCCCTTATTTTCCCTCTTAACCAAATTCTCGTTTCTTTTTCCCCTCTACTTTCTCTTTTTGGTTACTTAGTAGTTTTTTTCTGAAAATGTCTCAATGCGTGGGTTGGCGGACTCATGGGTTCACATTTGTACTCTTGCTTTTATATCACGACTCCGACTGACCGCTTCCCATTCCATGCCTAGCCACTTTTCAGATCGTGGATTCCCAGGGAGGCGGGCTCTAGATTACACTTCCATTGTTCTGTGACCTACAAACAACACTCGGACCTCCACGATATACAAATTTACTGTCGGACTCCCACATCATACCCTCTTTTGTGATACACAGTTGGCACTCAAAAGTTCTGAGATCTACAATTTGACCTTCGGGTCCTCACATTTCCTGGGGAACTATTGTCACCCCATTTTGAATCTTGTGCGCTCGCTTTCCATATTTCGCCATTTCTTGGAATCTCTTTCATGCCTCCAATTCCATACTTACCTAACTTTTTCGCTTGCGGGTTCCCGGACAGGCGAACTACACTTCTAGTGTTCCTTGACCTGCAAACATCCCCCGACTTCTGCGATATACAAATTGACTTCCAGACTCCTACATCAGCCCCTCTTCCATGTTACACAGTTTGCACTCAAAAGTTCTGATACATACAATTTGACTGTCGAGGCCTCACGTCTCCTCGGGAACCCTTGTCACCCTATTTTAAAGCCCATCTGACCGCTTTCCACACGACCATTTATTGGAATCTCTTTCGCAGATCGTCGGGTTCAGGAAATTTCCAATTCCTAGTTGTTGTTTCATGTGCCCGCCACCTTCGCACTTCTTTCCAAGTATATGCAATAAGTATACAACTTCTCCAGAAACATGCATAAAATATCTTGCCAGGAAATGGGATATCTATTACAAATTTGAATGTATTGGCCCTTATTTTCCCTCTTCTATACTTAACCAAATTCTTATTTCTCTTCCCCTGTACTTTCTCTTTCTCATTACTTAGTCGTTTGTCCGAAAATGTCTAGCTGCACGGGTTGGCGGACTCACGGGTTCACATTTGCACTCGTTCTTTTATATCGCGACTCCGACCGACCGCTTCCCCATTCCATACCTAGCCACTTCTCCGACCGCGGATTCCCGGGTAAGCGCGCTCTAGGTTGCATGCCCATTGTTCTGTGACCTACAAACAACACCTTGACTTCCGCGATATACATATTTACAACCACACTCTCACATCATATCCTCTTCCATGTTACACAATTTGCACTTAAAAGTTCCAAGACCTACAATTTGACTGTCAACTCCTCACGTCTCCTATGGAACTAGTGTCACCCCATTTTGAAGCACGTCCGTCTACTTTCCATACTTTGCCATTTCTTCGAATCTCTTTTGCGAATCGTCAGGTTGGCGGGTTGACAAAATATCTAATTCCTAATCGTTGTTTCATGTGCCCGCCACCTTCGCACTTCTTTCCAAGTATGCAATAACTGATGTTTAATGCTGACAGCTTACCATGCCTTGAGGAGACCATCATAATAATTGTTCCTACACAACTTGTCCAGAAACATGTAGAAAATATCCTGCCAGGTAATGGGATATCTATTACAAATTCCAATACATTAGCGAAAACGAATTCCACCGATCATTTCCCTATTCCATACTTACCGACTTTTTCGCTTGCGGGTTCCCAGATAGGCGGGTTCAAGATTTCCCTTGCATTGTTCTGTGACCTGAAAACGACACCCATAATTCCCCGTCCCCGTCACCTTCACAATTGTTTATAAAAAACAATTATATATTATAAAGACATAATTTGATCGTCGGGCACTCACCTCTCCTCTGTATCCCTTGCAACCCTAATTTCAAGCCCGTCTGATCGTTGTTCATACTTATGTATATATAAAAGAGTCTTATTTATAATAATAAAAAATTGTTTATAAAAACATATATGACCGTCATGCCCTCACTTCTCTTGAGAATCCTCTGTAACCCTATTTTGAAACCCGTTTGACTACTTTTCATACTTGGCCATTCCTTACTTGCTCTTCCCCGTCCCCGTCACCTTCGCACTTGTTTATAATAAAAAATTGTTTATAAACACACACACACACACACACACACACACACACACATATATAATTTGATCGTCAAGCACTCACCTCTCCTTCGTATCCCTTGCGACCCTACTTTCAAGCCCATCCGACCGTTGTTCATACTTATGTATATATAAAAGAGTCTTATTTATAATAAAAAAGATTGTTTATAAAAACATAATTATATATGTGTGTGTGTGTGTGAGTGTATATATAAGGTCTTATTTCTAAGTATGCAATTAACAAGCTTTAATGCTAAACCAATATTTGAGGAGATCTCCCATTAATACGCATTAAACCAAGATTTTCGAAGGGTTATATTATCCCTTCCGAGTGTTAATTTCAAACATCATGGAATGTCATTCGCGCGTCGTCGAGTTGGCCAGTTCATGAAATATTCAATCCTTAATTCCAAAAATGAGTCCGACCGACCATTTCCCTATTCCATACTTAGCCACTTTCCCAGAATTTTKCAAATATACAAACCGACCGCTGAACTGCCCCATCATGCCCTCTTATGTTTTACGTGTTTTGCAGTAMAAAATTCTTAGACATAAAATTTGACCGTCGGATGCTCACCTCTCCTGAGTATCCCCTGTAACCCTATTTTGAAGCCCGTTCGACCGCTTTTCATACTTGGCCATTCCTTGCTTTCTCTTCCTCGTCTTCGTCACCTTCRCATTTGTTTATAATAAAAATTTATTTATAAAAACACACACACACACACAGACACRGACACAGACACACACACACACACACATATATATAAGGTCTTATTTCTAAATATGAAATCAGTAAGCTTTAATGCTAACAAATCATCATGCRGGAACCATATAGATTGTCATTGATGAACGAAAGGCTTGAGGAGATCTCCCATTAATACGCATTAAACCAAGATTTGCGGAGAGTTATATTATCCCTTCCGAGTGTTAATTTCAAAATCATGGAATGTTGCTCACACGTCATCGGTTGGTGCATTCACGAAACCTCCAATCTTTAATTTCTCTTCGTCGTACCAGCCACCTTCACACTTCTAAGTATGCAATATGTAAGTTTTACTGCTAACAATTCATCATGCAACACCCATAGAGATTGTTATTAATGAGCGAAAGGCTTGAAGAGCTTTGCCATTCACAAGCATTGAACCAACATTTGCAGACGGTTATTTTATCCCCTCCAACTGTTCATTTCAACCATCGTCTGGAGAAAATGGACGTTCTCATAAACTTATGGCACCAACTAGACAACAGTTCTGTGGAGATACAGTGAACATCTTCGGGCGCGAGGTCCAGAACTTCTAGTGGTCTAGGGCATATTCTTACTGCTCATCCCCTTCTGTCCAGAACGAAATAATTTGGACCTCTGGAATAGCTCGTGCAGGCTATGTCCCTGAAGTTTTTGACTGTAAGGAGCTGGTCTCTTGGTGCGCTGATAGATATATTTCAGGCCAAAGAATTATTCCACTGCGGGACCACTCTTCTGTTTCTTTGACACCTCAAGTCTTCCGCCAGATGTTAAGATTGTCATAGCCAACATTGACATTCAGAGGAGAAGACTCCAAGCAGTTCCTAAGAAATCATAATAACGGGTTGGACCTTTTGCCCGAGTTCATGGAAGACTCGATGGCAGTTCCTGAAGATATCACAAGCTTGCAGGTTAGTTCATTTAGAAATCCATTCCGGGAAATTGCCTGGTTGTTTACAAGAATAACGAGACAGGAATCCACATCAACTATTTCCCGCATGGTTCTTTATATTTTGTATTTCATAGTCAAGGAACAAGCCATTTTTTATTGGGGGAAGCTAATTTCCCATGGAATATGTTCCCAATTGTCAAGTTTCAAAAAGGAGAAGAAATTTTATATGTCATCCTACTTGGTTTTTGCGATAGTGCATTGTTGTCAGTTTCAAAATCTATCTCTGTCCAAGAACGTAAACTGGGAATTTGACCCAATAACATTCTGGTACTAGGCCTTGTGGAAGCAGAAGGCCTCCCACTATTTTTATGAGGTTTTTAATGACTTTGTCTCTATTTTCAAAGTTTTATTGTTAGGAGAAGATGCTCCCCGCATTTCTGACCAGGCAACCAAGTTTTTGGGTAGGAAGGGGGCACTTGAACAAATGGATAATTACAGTGTGATAAGGATTTTTGGCTCCAAGGAAAAACCTGCTCTCCTTCCATGTCACATTACAGACAAAATGTTTGTTACAGAAATAATAAGACAATACAACCACTAGTTGCATCTATTTCATGAGAAGAGAAAAAAACAGTTCATTCCTCTGCCTTGGAAAGTTGGGGACTTCGTGTTGAGGAACGTCAACAAAATTGACAAATTCGCAATCCATTTCAACAACTTGAAAGTAAGATATGTTGAAAGCCTAAGAGGGTTCGACCCTAATAAAAATATGTTAGAACATTTACTTACACTTGGCCTCAACAATTATTTTTTCCATAAACACTTGAGCGAAAATAGAGACACTGGCGATAACGCTCCTGCTTCTGATGACGACGACCTAGACACACTGCAAAGCACCACTGAATTGTACAAGCAACAGGGAAAAGGCCCCAGTGAGAAGACTGTTCAATCGATGGATAACACTCCCAAAAGCACGACATCCCCGAGCATCGATCCAATGGCCCACCACAACAAGAAAGCAACTCAGAATTCTTCAAACGGAGGAGGAGATAACAACCCTCCTCACCCTAAAATTGATAGTTCTCACAAGATTTCTGTGGAGAGGAAGAGAAAAAAAATTGTAGGGCAGGCGGAAGAGCCCGAAATTGAGAGTGAGAACATGGAACTTGAGACTAATCTGGATAGCGTATTCCACAACCTTGATCAGCCCGGAGACACAATCCAACATAGTCATCCAATGGACATAGCTGATACCAAATTTTTTGACGAAGATGAATCCTTCATGTTCCAGAGTGTTGTTTTTGACAGCGAGTCTAAAAAGTTAATTATTGAAAAGAGAGATGTAAAAAATAAAAAAGGAAAATCTCGTTCAAAGGTTAACCTTGCGAACATGCGATTGTCCCAAATCTCTCGACTTCACAGAGCAACCAGAGATGCTCTTGATGATTCCATTGGAGGCATTGAGGCCGAGAATGCCAGACTAAAGGACCGAGTCAAGGAATTGGAAGAAGTTTTGATTCATATGCCATTATTTACCAGTCCTTTAACAATATCCATGCCTGCCACCCCTACAACCAAGTTAAAAGGATCTTCCAGCCTCCTCGCATCGTGTAAAGGATACGTGGAGAATAATATCAAGAAAAGAATGGAGTTGATTGTTGGGATGTGGGAAACATCACAAAGCATGGCTTCCCTTGGAACGAGGGCACATACTTTTCTCGAACATTTGCAGGCAGATTTAAAAAATGAAGAACGTTTCTATTTAGACACGGTCCTTCCTTTTGGCACCCATGTCAACAATATGACAGAAACGAGAAGAAGACAACACGATCTCTTGTCCAAAAACCGGATCACTCAATTAAATGCATGCTGGAAAGAGAAAGTGAAGAACCTGCATCTCATTGTCCAATCATGTGAACAAGCCATATCAAAGAAAGAAAAATTATTCACAAAGCTGACCAAAATAGACTTAGCTGGAAGGACCAACGAGGTCCAAGACCCCAAGTTAATCGTCAACTCCTTGCCCTTAACTAAGCAAGCCTTCGATAAACAAGTTGATATTTTTAAGGCATTGTCTTTAGAATTTTTTTACAGCATCCTTGAATATGGTGAAGATGACGTCGACAACTGGCTAGTCGACTATTCGATACAAAATGAAGAAATTGATCAGGCTCTGTGTAATCTTTCTATCGATCTAAGGGAATTAGAAAAGGAACTTTTCAACATAAAAATTCGGAATGAGATCAACGTCACCCCCTTGAGAAGCTACATTGAAGAATGGGTCGAAAGGGAATTGAAGCAGGTCACCGACGAAAGGCAACATGCAGTTGGCATGATTCCAGTAGCCATCGACGATAGCAATAAAAAGGAATCAACAAGCAAATAGAAAAAGGGCTGATATGTACCATCACTGTAAGTCTATACTGATCACTTCTTGCTTTGTTTATCAATTCAGTTATTCCACCTTTTAAAATAGGAATGTCTAGCCAAAGATTGATACCTTGCAATTTCTTATTTTCAGGTATTACACTGTACCGTCACCCACTTCTTCCTTCCACAGTCCTATTTCTTGTACATATTTCTCTTATCGTCTGCGGGAGCCCCAATCCCAATCTATATGACAAACGCATTTAAATTTCTAGGAATATGTAACAGACAATATTATTTTTTGATATATTTCAAATAAAACTAATTTTATCTCCTTTTATATTTGTGTGCTCATAAATTTTTATCTTCAACTATGTTGAATGTCAAGAAATTGTGTTTATTTAATTTCAATTATCTTTTTCTCCTGCTATGCATATAACTTTTAACATAGCAAAATGGATTATATAGTTTCAAAAAATAAATGGGACTCTAGAGGCCATGTGTCATTTACTGCATGGATACCACTTGTATTTGATGTTGCTTGCCACATCTCCACTGCAGTTTCCATCTGCCTCTTCTACTTTTTCCCCATCCATGTGCATTTATTCCCAATTCAACCCGGCAGGGACTACGCTGCCATGCAACACTTGTTTATGTTATGTTTGTTTCTTTTGGTTGCCACTTTCATGGGTAAATGTAATAAACACTATCTAATCAAAATCCATGTTATATTTTAATAAGGGTAGTTATGAAGGGCAACAAATCCCTGCCAATTATAGAGGACGTGGATCAAGCTATCAATTGTATAAGGCATGGTTTCCTTGTGTGTTTACATGGAGCCCTAAGATATAGGAACTAATTTCATGTAATGGAACTCATGTACTATGTTGACTAGGGTTTTCTTCCTCTAGTCTATAAAGACACTTAGGATCTTGGTTCACATAGTTTTTGACATGGAAGGTAGATGCTTGTGACAATTCTTTGTTGAGCCAAGATTTTCCCTATAGTTGCTAGATTTTTCATCTAACTATTTGCTTTTAGATCAACTTTTATAAAAACACCATGCTAGTTAATTGTGTAGATTATAGAGAAGTAAAGTTCTATGCACAAAGGAAATTGGATCATACATAAGTGAAGCTTTGTAGAGTTCAAGATCACCAAATCGCTAGTTAATTGCATAGATTATAGAGAAGTAAAGTTCTATACACAAAGGAAATTGGATCATACATAAGTGAAGCTTTGTAGACTTCAAGATCACTAAATCGACATAATATTTAAGGAGACACTTCCAGTGTCGCATCTTCTACATATCAAGGAAGGTTTGTGGGTATGTGTATTTAGAATGAACATGGATTGTATACAATGCATTGGAATGCCCTTGTTGATGATCTTTTACTTCGGCAACATCTAAGGTTCCTCAAACAATGTGATATCTCACATTGGGTAAAACTTTAACCCTTCCTCCTCTTACTAATACTACATAATTTTCTTGTAAATTATGGTCAATACCAGGTATATAAGCAGTGATTTCAAATCCAAAAGTTAATCGTACTCTGGCAACTTTATGTAAGGTAGAGTTTAGTTTTTTGGGGGTGATAGTGGAAAAGTTGACAGATCAGTTGTCTTCACAAAAATTATCATGAATAAAATCATAAATCTCATCGCTATTGCAAGTAAGAATGAACACAATAACTTGAAATTGATGCGATGAGAGCATTTGTAATTGAACAAATGCA
Source organism: Picea engelmannii (assembly GCA_009831015.1). NCBI lineage: Eukaryota > Viridiplantae > Streptophyta > Pinopsida > Pinales > Pinaceae > Picea > Picea engelmannii. Next base: position 100,573 of record ML811116.1, on the reverse strand, counting down.
TTTTGCACCACAAAGCCATTGAAAAAAACTAAAGGTATGTTTACACCATTGCAAAGTCCATTGCATTTTATTTTTTAATGTATATTTTAATTAAAGTGAAAACCCATAAGAACAATACCAATTTTTTTATAATTCAGTAAGTTTAGTTGTTTCATAACATTTAAAAACAATGTTTTATATTATTAGCCATAGAGTATATTAAAATAAATATTATGATTTTATTTTATTTTATATCTTTAATACATTATTATTAACGATAAAATATATATTATTATATGTTTACTTGTGATTATTTTATTGCATGTGCACCGACCTTAGTTGACCTTCTCCATCCCGTTAAAGGAAAGTGCGACTATCTGAGGCTCGAGAACCTCGACAACTTGAAATGGACACATTAACAAGTGTGCATGTGCATGAACGTACAATGGCACTTAAAGGTACATGTATCAAACAACTCTTTATATGCATGACCCACTGCACACGTCATAGAATGTTGTGTAGATGAATGCCACATGTTTCTTGGCATGTACCACAAGGTTTCCACAGACTTCTAGCCATGCCCGAGAAGGTCAAGGGTTCGAGTCAGTGTGATATGAATGAGTACAAGTTGCGAGCTTTCATGGTTCTCAATCTTCTCTTTGATTTTCATGTAATCATTATAGTGGTGATTATTTTCGTTGTTTGGGGTCGCTAGGGTTTTGGGCATCAGGAGGCATGATGGTTACAAGCCAGGGTTTTGGGCATCAAGAGGAACGATGGTTATAAACCTCTCCAGAATTCCAACGACAAATCAATTATCTTAGATCAATTGTAGCTTCATTGTTTTCTCATGTTTTTAGTTGCAGTTAGAGTTGTTGTTATTGCAGTTGGAGTTGTTGTATGTACCTCGTTGTATACAAAATTAATAGCCAACATTTTAGTTCAAGGAAATGCATGGTAAGTCTTCCAGTCTTTTTTTAATTTTATTATCTACATCTCAGATTTTTTGGCGCTTATGAAGGCACAACAATATGTCACACATAACTACAAAAATAACAAAACTATCCATCCTATGTTGAACAGATTGTGTTCAACTGGCTAAGGCAGTAGCTATTCACTAAAGATATCTTCGCACATTCATGTGTCCAACATAGTTAATTACTGCAATTGATATTAGTCTTAAGTCACTACAACAAATCCTTGTGATTTTCTCCCTTTTTTGCTTCCAAAGATGATTTTAGTGTATTTTTATTCAATTTTTTGAATAAGTCAATGCTATTTATCGGGATGGAGCTATTCGTGGCGTTTTTTGTGCCGAACACAAAATTTAGGCGCTAATAGCGCCGAAAATTTCTCCCCATTTAGCACCGGAAATTGTGCCCCATTTAGCGCCAAAAATAGTGTCCCCTTTAGTGCCAGAAATAGCGCCCCCTTTAGCACCAGAAATTGTGCCCCCTTTAGCGCCTGATTTAGCACCCCAACTAGCGCCAAAAATTGCACCAAAAGTAGCGTCGAACGTATCAAGAGTAGCCTAAATAGTTAATTAGTTGAGGTTTTGGGGTTAAGTGGATAGGGGCTTTGAGGAGTTAGGGATTTGGGGTACAATGATTAAGGGTTAATGGATAGGGGTTAGGGTTTAAGGGATTAAGGGTCAAGAACTAAGGGATTTGGCACTTATAGTTTAATGGTTAATGGATTAGAGATTATGGGCTAGGGGATTAATGTTTAAGTGCTTAATGCATAGGGGTTTATGGATTAAGGGATTAAGGATTTGTGAGAAGTGTTTAAGGGTCGATGGCTTAGGGGTTAGGGGATTTAGGGATTTTGTGTTAAGGGATTATTGATTAACTAAGTTTGAGGGATTAAGGGTTAATTAGGGATTAGGGATTAACTAGGCTTTAAGGGTCAATGGATCAGGGCTCAAGGGAGTTAGGGATTTATCAGAACTCTATTGAAATTTCATGGAACCTCTTCCAACACGCCAATCACCAATGTCATCCACTAATGTCGCACGGTGAGCAGTGAATGGGGCCAACGTTGAAATTTCTTCAAATTGTTACTGTATGCGTTGAAATTTGACACGTTTAGAATAGACACATGCATTAACGATATGTGAGGGTTTCAAGACTCAAGGATACCTGATGTCCCCACATAATCTTTAGGATCGTCCATGTTTGCATAAACGTTCATCATGTAGTCTCATTGTCATCGTTTGTCATTCAAATCTATGGGATGCTTGTCGAAACTCTCTTAAAATGTCATGGATTAATGTATTCCAACACATCACTAATGTCATCCATCAATGTCGCACGGTGAGCAGTGAATGGGGTTTAGCGTCGGATGTGCCTGAATAGTTAATTAGTTGAGTTGTTGGGGGTTAAGTGGATAAGGGCTTTGAGGATTACGGGATTACGGGATTTGGGGTACATGAATTAAGGGTTAAGAGAATTAGGGATTAGGGTTTAAGGGATTAAGAGTCAAGAGATAAGGGATATGGCGCTAATGGGTTAGGTAGTTTAATAGTTAATGGCTTAGGGATTATGGGTTAGGGGATGGATGTTTAAGTGCTTAGGGCATAGGAGTTTATGTATTAAGGGGATTAGGGATTAGTATTTAAGTGTTTAAGGGTCGATGGCTTGGGGGTTAAGGGATTTAGGTATTTTGTGTTAAGGTATTAGTGATTAACTAAGGTTGAGGGCTTAAGGGTTTAGGGATTAGGGCTTGAGGCTTTAAGGTTCAATAGCTTAAGGGTTAGGGTTTAGGTCAAAATTTGACATGGTTAGAAGAGAAACATGCCTTGATGGTATGAGATATATGATATATGGTGCCATGTACTCATGCGGAGATGAGGATGCACTCAACATCCTTACAGTGTGATCTACGTCCAAGGACAATAGAGCATTAAGGACAACATCAATTATCATAGCAGAAGCAAGTAGTGAAAGGAATTTGAATCAAATGGATGAAGAGGAGGCCCGAAACCCATGATGATCGATTATCAAACTTAGACAACCAAGATGTTTCAATGTCCAAACTAGTCTTTATGGTGGGTGAGAGGCACTATAGCCAAAATCCATGATGGCCCACCCATGCTAGAGGACAAATTCGAAGTGTAACCACTGTCTTTGTTACTCATCATTAGAAGGGGAATAAGACAAACGTTGGAAGGAGAAAGGTCATGGGGGAAGGTGTGTAACACACCCACTACGAAATTCCAAAATTTTCGGCCTTTTCTTCTTTTCTCCGAGGAATAGGATTCCCCGACTCCCTATGTGACCTGATACAGACCCTGCCATCCCTTATCCGCACTCACCTCATCGGCAGTTATGGCCACGGGCCTTATCGGAGGGTGCTCATCGACTTTCGCGAGACGAGAAATCGTGATGCAGGTATTCCCTTGTTCATTTCGGGGTTTCATCCATCGGAATTTCGCGGCTAGCGAACACGAGGAAAACTGACCTTTGGTAGTCCCGGGCATCGAAAAGCCGAAACACTAAAACCATGTGTGCTCCCCCATTTCGGGACTTCGCCTATCGAGATTTCGTGATATGCGAGGACAAGACATTTGCCTCTAGATATCCCAGGTGCCGAAACACCGAAACATTACTCCTAGTCGCTCCATACTCAATTTTGGGGTTTCATACCTCGGGGTTTTGCAAGTCGGGATTTCGGGGTACGCGAGGACGAGACACTCGCCTCTAAATGTCCCGGGTGCCGAAACACCAAAATATCACACTTCTCTATGTTCTATTTCATCGAGATTTCGTAAGTCAGGAGTTCGGGGGATGCGATGACAGGAGGTCTCACATCAGGGTCTTCCGGGAGCCGAACTCCAAACTACTAACTCCAAACATACTTCCCTATCTCGAGGTTCCTGCCATCAGGATTTCGGGACTGACGTGCACAAGAATACTGACCCTTGGGTTTCCCGGTTGCCAAAACACCGAAACACCAAGGCTTACCCACGCTAGACCTTTTCTAGATCTTGTACTTCGGGATTTCGCGATGGGTAATGACAAGAAGTCTCACTCCTAGGTTTTCCCGGGAGCCGGAACACTGAAACTCATAGCTACTCCGTCCTATTATCATTTCAAGATTTTGTGATGTGCGCAGACAGGAGATCTCGCGCCTAGACCTTCCGGGAGCTGAAACTTCGAAATACCGACTCCTAAACCTACGCATCTATTTCAGGGTTTCTCCCATAGAATTTTGCGAACCAGAGATTTGGGACTTGCGAGTATAAAGGGACTCGCACTTAGGTATCCCGGGCACCGAAATGTCGAACTATCCCATCTCATCCACTCCTTAAATTATTTCGAGGTTTCGGTTATCAGGGTTTCGCGACTCGCGATGATCAGGGTTCTTCCCCTTTGTCTTCCCGGGTACCGAAACGCCGAAACGCTTACCGACAACCACGTATCCCTATAACTAGACGGTCCAGATGCTCCCACAGATCCTGGGGATCTATGGTCCCAATTTCTTCGCTACTTACGAAGATAAAAGGAAAGGGGTTGAGGCATTAATGCCCTCGTTTCTTCCTCCAATCTAACGGTCACGACTGACCTTAGATATTTCGACAGGATCTCGTTCGTCAATCGATACTTATCCACACGCTGCCATTTCGGGATTTCGCGAGTCGGGGTTTCGGGACTCGCGAGTGCAAGAAATCTCGCACCTAGATACTCCGGGTGTTGAAACTCCGAAAACTCTTAATTTACCCCCACGCTAATAATTCGGGATTTCACAAGTCGGGGTTTCGGGACTTGCGAGTGCAAGGGGACTCGCCCTTGCATATTCCGGGTACTGAAATGCCGAAATGTTGAGGTCCATGAGAACCATTCTCCCTCGTGCAAGATTTTAAGACTTAAACCATAACATCCTCCTTCGGGTCCTCAGGTAATTTACCCCAGGTTTTGAAGACCAGACTCGAAGGTCTTCTGGAAGGTAAGGGAGTGGTCTCAAAAGGGTGCCTTCGTGAGGAAATCTATCCAAGGCATCAGGTAGGACAAACAGAGGAACAAATCTCCCGAGAGAAGACTTGAAAATCTGTATTAGTTCATCATATATATACATATATAAACATAAGCCATACGTGGTCTTTCCAATAAAAACATGCAACCATCATTTCTGATCAAAACACTATGCAGACAGTCTTATACTGAAACCATTCATAATTGCACAGATTATGATCATACATGTCAGCATATAAATTTCAAGATACAAGGTATAACACTTATCAGAAAAACACCAGGTGATGCAACTGCGAGAGGGGTGCTCGTTTCCACCCAACCGTAGGCTCAACGACTCTCAATGGATTTACCACTAGCCACCCCCGAGCTGAGACCACGATGCTGCGAGATTGAGTCTTTGTTCGCCAGTGACCGAGAACGAAGGTTACTCTCCTTCTTCTCTGCTATCACTCACTCTGTAGCTTTTTTTCGAGAGTTCTTTTAATCTCTCCTCCTCTTTCCCTCGCGTTTGCCCCTTGATCGCACACTCTTCCTGCCTTTTATCTTTTCGACGAGGTTGTGTGTGGCACGATCTTCCTCGCGGTGGTCAGGTCTGAGGACTCTACAGATGGGTGGTTCACCCCCATCTCTCATTACTCATGAGGATCCATTTACCTACCAACCTGGCGAGTGATTTAATTTGGGGGCAGCGAGCCGCTCTTGGTTCTCCGGGCCAGTGAAGTCCAAATACGGTATTGGTTTCGGTGGAAGTTAATGCCACCATTTCAGGTGCCTTCCACCACCTTTCTTCAACCATCATGGTCTCTTTTTCAGCACATCCCCCTCTCAACAGTCCTGCAATATATATATTCATAATATTATTTACATTCATCAACCTTTTTCACAAGGTACATTCATATCACACATTCACATTTATGAGTTTGCCACAATACTTGGCCAGTATGGTTATTTTTACAGACTGGGGGATACAGGGTGTTACAATTCCATCCCCTTTAAAGGAACATCGTCCTCGATGTTCTATCCATCAACTTGACATGCATGTACAGATGTAAACAAAATCGGATATGCACATTTCATGGCATCCTCCATTTCCCATGTAGCCTCATCTGGGCCAAAATGTTTCCATTGCACCTTGAGTTGTGCAATGGTTCGGTTCCAGAGCGGGGTTTCCTTACTGTCCAATATGCATTGAGGTTCTAGTAGAAATTATCCCTCCGGTTCCACCTGGATCACAGACCAATCAATTATATGGTTAGCATCTGACAGTTGTTGTTTCAGTATGTCTTCTATCTTCTTTGCCTCTTCTAATTCCACTTTTAGCAGAGCAAAATCTTCATCAGGTTCTTTACTGTCCTTTTCAAACTGTGTCAACACTTGTTTTAGCTTTCTGTTTTTAGATCT
>ML811116.1:29711-57897 GCA_009831015.1 Picea engelmannii | reverse complement strand
GTAGTCTTGACACACAACAACCCTATTGGCTGTTGTGCATACTTTTAAACTTTTAAACTTTTGGATGATATACATGGAGAAAAAATAGATCTTTGTAATGGTCAATTTAACAATGCATTCTAAGTTCCTAATCTATGAGCTATTTTTCTTTTAGTTTCTCAAATTACTCATTCAAGTGATGGAAAAATTGTTGATTCTTCACCTCACAATGTTGTAATTAGAGATCTAAAGGATCAATCTATTATAAATTTTTTAGGACATCTTCATGGTTCTTAAAGGATATACAAATTTTATAGGTTTCAACCCTCATGACTACCACCATATTCATTGCTCATGGTGATGACTTGAGCAAACTTTGGCATGAGAAATTTGATCATTTGAACTACTACTCACAACAACTCTTAAAGCACCAAATCTCCCATGGCCTACCGCCTATCTTGTGAAATAATGGAAGTTTTCATGTTTATGTTTTCTGTGGATATCAAAGAGATCATTTGCATCTATGGATCCACAAGAAACACAAAAAACACTTGAATTGGTTCAAAGTGATATCCGTTGGTCATTCCCCATTTCATCATTTTTAGGTGCATTATACATTCTCATTTCCATTGAGGACTACTTTTAATGCACATGGATTTAATTATTAAAAATCAAATATGAATTTGTTAATCTCTTTGTTTTTTGCAAAGCATTGATTGAAAATAAAGCAAGACATCTGATCAAAATACTTTTCAGCAATAATGGGAGAGAATATGTTAATAAAAACTTGATTGAATTTTTCTCTAAAAATGGTATTCAAATGCATAATACATTTTCCTTACAAACCACAATAGAATGGGAGAGTTGAACATAAGAATCAATCAGACAAAGAAATGTCTAATTGCATGGTTCAATCAAAGAACTGAACATGCAAATTTTTGGCACAAACAATCAATTGTGCTAACCATATATTGAATGGTGCTCCTACAAAAGTTGTATCAAATGTAACTCAAGAAAAATGTTGGTCTAAGATTTATCTTCATGTAATTCATTTTAAAGTGTTTATTTTAAAGAATGGGTTCTTTTTCTAGTTGAAAAACATAAGACAACACAACCTCAAATAATGGGCTCATTTTCTAGATGAAAATTATAAAACAGTGCAATCTAAAAGTGAAAAGCGTAAAACAATGCAACCTAGATACTTTGCATACTTATGGGACACAAAGAAACAAGCTTTACATGGAGTGCAAAGGTTACTCCTACTATCGCATGACCAAAGCTTCACTTTCCTTTTAAATTGTGCCTTTTGCCTTAGTTTATTTCTTTCAAGGTTTGATGGCTTAGTCCTTATGTGGTGCATGGAGCATGGATTGCGGAGCATCAAGCTCCCCTCCTCCGAGCCATGCCTTTGTGTAGCTTAAATATTTTCATAACCTTTGCCTTTCACATTTTTCCAAAGGTTGATATGGATTTTTACATATGGAATGGGACAACATCCAAGGATACCATGGAATGGGACAACATCCAAGGATACCATGGCAGTATCTTGGTCTCTAATTTTCATGTGTCAAGTTCAAATATTCCAATAGGCATATATGGGCACAATAATGATGCATTTTAAATCTTGGATGATAGTGATCGAAAATTACCTATATGGAAAACTACACCCTCTTACCTCATAACCAAATCTTGAGAGGAATTAAATTAAAAGGAAATCCAATGATTGCATAGGGTTTCTCACCTCAATAGATTATATGGATATCCATTAGTTATAAATGTTGTTATGTAGTAGAGAGAGCACCTGGAAAGGGAGAGATTCAAGGATTGAGGCACCTCCATGTAGGGGCTTCGAGTAGTATCTTTCAACTTACCAAGCCAACAATTGGTCCAAAGGAAACTAGGAATGACCAAAGGGTTCAACCACCATCAATCAAGTTAGGAGGGGAGATCATAGATAAAGCTTTCCCTCAAGGTTAACCACCATCAATCAAGTTAGTAGGATAGATCATAGATCAAGCTTTCCCTCAAGGTTAGAGTCTTCGTTGGGCCTTTTGTCTTCATGCAAGAACCCATAAAACCTAGGAAGGAAACCATGGCTAATTTATTGACAAGGGAGAAAGACCCATATCATCCTTGTCAGTGGCAATAAGAGAATCACGAAGGCCACGTGTAAGGCATGTAAGCTACACTTCATTACAAGTGGATGAAGAAGAGTCAAAGCCCAACAAAAGGAAATTACAAAGAGTCACCTCAATTGGTTATATGGATTAATTGACGCTAAATTTGGCGTCAGATTTAGCATTGTCTAGTGGACAAAATGCAATCAACTTGGGGTGCTAAATACGACGCTAATGGCACCTAATTTGGAGCCGAATAAAAAAGGAAAATGAAAATTAATATTAGAGCCCCCACATAGCACAAAATTCATTATTCACGATTTGGATAACATGAAATTAAATAAAACATTCATGCAATAAAGCCCGCACGCACCCAAAAGCAAGATTTTGTGCATTCATGAATCTCCATTCATGATTTTAGATCCCACGCGCACCCAAAAGCAAGCATTTATGCATTCTCGAAATCTCCATTTACGATTTTAGATCCTGCACGCACCCAAAAGCAAGCATGTACACCAATGTGCAGGTAATATCATGTCCCCATGCATTGTAAAAAAAATTCTCATACCCAAAAGAACCACCCAGAGAAAAGGCAAGGGAAAGCGTGGGAAGATCCTCACCCGCAGAGACAGAGGCAGTTGATCGACGCAAAGGAATAGTAAGAAGGTAGGGGCAAGAATGGGAAGATCTTCACCCACAGTGACAGAGGAAGTTGATCGATGCAAAGGAACAATGAGAAGGCAAGGGAAAGTGTGGGAAGATCCTCACCCACAAAGACAAAGGCAATTGATCGACGTAAAGGAACAGTAAGAAAACCCGTTGATGATATATATCCACCCACAGATGATGAAGAATAAGGAACAGTAAGAAAGCACCACCCACAGATGATCTATATCCACTTGATCTCGTTGACCCGTAACCTATTGAGTGATCTATAATCCCACTAGCTATTTCAATGCGTACAAAGCAAAGAGAGGGATTTTCCACAGTCTGGAGGAAAACAATTTGCCTTAGGACGTAAAAAAATGTCAAGCAACAGAGGGAAACGAGCAAAGGGATCTGATTCTTTCCATAATGAGGTATTTCATACTCAATTTATAGATTTTTTCATGTTTCCATTGCTTGTTTGAATTGTATCTTTTAGTTTTTTATTTCAAAATTATAAAAGAATAAATTTCCTCTGTATATATGGTTTATTGTTTTTATTTTTAAATTTAAAATAAGAAATTTATTATACATATATAGGGACATGACCCAGAGAAAATGAAAGAGACAATGGCTTCTATATTGGGGGTAGAAGCATTGAAGAAACTGGAAGGTATGGAATTGTCCATGCTTTCCAAATATGTGGAAGAACGATCTGCTAAAGACACTGAAATAGTCCAACCAAAACAACCCTCTCAAAGGGAATCGATTGATTCCCCATCAATTCCTGGATTGTGTAAAAGATCAAGGAGAAATTCAATCTCAATAACCTATAAGAATGTGGAGCATGGAGTAGAGACGTCCAATGTACCAACCACTCCTGGGTCACAGATATCTTCCACCACAAGTACATGTTATGTATCTTGCATTGGTACATATGAAACCAAGGTAGAATATGATGTTGTTTCCGGGAATATCAGAATGACAAACGCAGGGAAAGTGTTCATGCGTAGGTTGAAGGAATCATTCCTTCAACGCTTCAAAGAGCATCTAATTCTTCCATTCTCAAAGATACCCTTGCACCTTCAAAAAACAATCATCAATGACATGGAGACTGAATTTGGGATAGGTTGGTCAGTAAAGCAAACAAAAAACAAATGACTCAAAATTGCAAGAGATTTCGTTGCAACCAAACGAAAAAGATAAAAGGAATTCCTCCCGAGCTAAGAAACAAAAGAAGACCAATTGATGTAAGTGTGAAAGTATGGAAAGAGCTGGCGAAAGTATATGATAGAGAAAATGCACAGAGGAAGTTCAGTGAGGAGAGCATGCATGTATTTGAATTTTCGACACTAGATTATTCCAAATTCATTAAACGATTTTTATATTTTACTGGTGCATAATTAAATTGAATTAGTTTATGTTTTAGGATAAGGCCTCGAAGGCCAGGCTTGCCAAATTTCGTGCCACACATCATAGTGGCCAACCAGGTTTAGAATATGCAAGTTTGTAAGTCTTGGGAATATCTGAAATGATATTTTTTTAAAATTTTGTACAAAAAAGTAAATGATTTCATATTAATTACTTTAACTAGTCCATTTGCCATGTTTTGACAGGAGCAACAATATGGACATTATCCATCACAATACGAATTCAAGATGATATAGGAAAAAAGTGGTCTGATTTTGTTATCTGGATGGAGAATAAAGTATCATTAGTTGACTTTCAATAACTTAGTTGGATATTCCCGGATGGGGTGTCTACGGACTCAACAGACGGAAAACCAGAGGGGAGGACACTTGGCGAGGTCTCCTGCCATCTGGAGAAAGCACGGGCGTACCCTCCCTCTACCATCACATCATGATTTTAAATTCCTGGTCGTCGCTCCTCGACTTTCACTCGCTGTCGGCCTGGTGTTATTACTTGGCGACTCAGTTCATGGGAATTTTAATGGGGATGGGCTGGATGAAGTCACATTCCCATCATTCGTCCAACCATGGTGGTTTTAGGCCCGAGTCATGGATCACCAAGGCTCATTCGAGCCCTTGGCCTCCAAAGTTACGGCCTCCACCGGATTTTGGTGCCGTCCTTCTTCTCTGGTTTGATCTTCTGCAGTCCTCCTGGCCCTCGACACCCAACATCTCTCCATTATTTTTGCAGTGTCATTGCGTTCGAATGGTCTTATGCTCGTCAAACAACCACTCTCAATTTCCTCACGTGTTCTCTATCTAGTTTTAGGTGGCTATTTCCATGCCTCAACTCAGGGGCAAGTCGAAGAGGGGAGCGGCCAGGTATGCGGCCATAGGAAGGGCAGCGAGAGGGCATGGCTCTCCTCCAGAAACTGAGTTTTCTTCCACCCTGATGCCTATTGTTTCTCCCACTCCTGCTCCGCCTACTCGAGAGAACACCCCAGACCTATCCCCACTGTCAAATCCCTTTGCTTGTCGATTCAAATGGTTCGACAACCTCATAAAATCCCTCGGATTCGCTCCCAGGCTTAGTCTGTCCCCCCCTTTCCACCCTCCACCTCCTCCTCCTCCATATCCACCCCCCGTCACCTCCACTTCCCACGTTCCTTCAGCTCCTTCCTCAGAATCCCTCTCTTCCTCCTCCGACTCTCCACTTCCCCCTCTTCTCTCCTCAACTTGCTCCCGCTATGCAGAAAGGGATGCTCTCGAGGAGTCCTTAAATGACCTTAAGCGTGGAATCGAGGACATCAAGACCGCCATTAACGCGATGCAACACCAAGAAATAAAGGGATGGCATTGTGTGGAACTTTGGATGACTTTCCTGCAGGACCTCAGGCAGGCTATCTCGGACAGAGACAAGCTCGATAGAGACACCATGCATGTGCGTCAGGTTTTCTCGGGGAAAAGGCTTGACCCCGACATTGAATAATTCCTTCTGGCTCAGGTTTCCTTTTTTCTATGTTTTCAATTAATATACTTCATAAGTTTTTTTCCCTGTGCGACCACTCAGTTTTAGGAATTTTGGTCTTAGCAAACGACCAGTCCTTTGGGTTTGGTCTGTCTTAGTCTAGAATTCAGAATCTATGCCTTGCGTTGCACTGTAGATTGCTACCTCTCACTGCTATGCAAGTTTTGCATGAACACTTTGAATTTTAGGCCATGTGGCAGCATTGGTTTCCCACCAGAGCAATGTTGTCACAACCACCTATGATAGATTGACAATTGTAATCTTTCTGCTTTGCAGGTTTTAATATAATTTCTAACTTACAAAAAAAAATAACTTAGTTGGATATTGTTATGTTAATATGTTTATTTTCATTTCTTGTGTTGAGTTGTTTATTTATGTGTAGCTTGAGTCAGAAGGATCTAGTGCAACTCTACAAAAAAAATTGGCCCCTTTTCTCTCTTTCTCTTATAGAGTCTTAGAAGAATGGCATGGTCAAATAAAATAAATGTTTGTATTGATCCTTGTTTCCCTTCATGAGCATATTGCTCCTAATGGGGTTGGCATGGCTTGATAATAACAAGGACTAGAGTCCTCTAACTCAAATACCCTATCATATTCTGACATTCATCCTTCTTATTTGTTGGTGGGGTAAAGATATAATGTAGCTCTCCATTTTAAGCAAATGGTGCATTTGGAGTGGATCTCATCCATAGGCCTTTAGGTATTTTATCAATAATTGGTAGCTCATATGGGCCTTGTTCATATTTTCCCATATCTTTGATGTTCTTGAAACCCATGGTTTGGATCATGGGAAAGACATGTAGTTAGGTTTAGATTTCTCACGTCTTAGGAAAATCATAGTCATATTCATATTCATCCTCATCATTATCATGTACCTCATAATGATTTTAACCCCCTTCTCCTCATCTAAAAGGAGGCATGTTTCCAATTACACCGTGCCTCGAATTGATGAAATGCTAGTTATGTTGGACTCCTAGCATCGAATTCCAGCTAGGGGGACCCCGCTCTTGTGATTCCGTCACCCAAAAAAGTGTTTGTTAGAGGATCTTCAGAACTAGGGTTTATCTCAGTGAGGCACAATGCAAATCTGACACAGGGGGTCAAATTTCAAATCCCTTGTGTCGGACAATTGTGGGCACTGTGGTTGTGTGGGCATTGATCATACACACCTTCCGGAGCTTACGAAACTCAGTTACGTCGCTCGATTGTGATTTTGTTCCCCCCGACCAAATTGTCATTGTGTCCCTGAATGGATTCAGGAGGCGAGTTGCAACTCGCCATAGCACCCAAACCATGCCTCGGATCAATGAAACACCAGTTATGTTGTACTCCTGACACCATATTCCAGCTAGGGGGACCCCTATCCTGTAATTTTGTCACCAAAAAAATTGTTTGTTAGTGGATCTACAGAACTATGGTTTAGGTCAGTGAGGCACAATGCAAATCTGACACAGGGGTTCAACTTTCAAAGCCCATGTTTCGAGTGATTGTGGGCACCATGGTCATGTGGGTGTTGGTCAAACACACCTTTCGGAGCTTACAAACTCAATTATGTCGCCTGGTTGTGATTTTGTGCCTCCAGACCAAATTGTCATTGTGTCCCTGAATGGCTTCAGTAGGTGAGTTGCAACTTGACATAGCACCCAAACTGTGCTCCAGATCGACGAAACGCTTGTTTTGTTGGACTCCTGGCACCATATCACAACTAGGGGGACCCCTCTCCTGTGATTCCACCGCCCAAAAAAAGTGTTTGTTAGAGGATCTCCAGAACTAGGGTTTAGCTCAGTGAGGCACAATACAAATTTGGCACATGGGGTCAACTTTCAAAGCCCCTGTGTCGGGCGATTGTGGGCACCGTGGTCGTGTGGGCATTGGTCATACACACCTTTCAGAGCTTATGGAACTCAGTTACGTCGCCCGATTGTGATTTGTGCCCCTGGACCAAATTTTCATTATGTCCCTGAATGGCTTCAGGAGGCGAGTTGCAACTCTCCATAGCACCCAAACCATACCTCGGATCGACGAAATGCCAGTCCTGTTGGATTCCTAGCACCATATTCCAGCTAGGGGGACCCCTCTCCTATGATTCCGTTGCCTAGAAAAGTGTTTGTTAGAGGATCTATGGAACTAGGGTTTAGCTCAGTGAGGCACAATGGAAATCCAACACAGGCGGTCAACTTTCAAAGCCCTTGTGTCAGGCGATTGTGGACACCGTGGTCGTGTGGGTGTTGGTCATACACACCTTTTGGAGCTTACAAAACTCAGTTACGTTTCCCGGTTGTGATTTTCTGCCCCGAGAACAAATTGTCATTGTGTCTTTGAATGACTTTAGGAGGTGAGTTGCAACTCACCATAGCACCCAAACTGTGTCTTGGATCGACGAAACGCTAGTTATGTTTGAATCTTGGCACCGTATTCTATCTAGGAAGACCCCTCTCCTGTGATTCTTTCGCCCATAAAAGTGTTTGTCAAAGGATATTTAGAACTAGGGTTTAGCTCAGTGAGGCACAATGCAAATCCGACACATTCGTTCAACTTTCAAAGTCTTTGTGTTGGGCGATTGTGCGCACCGTGGTCGTGTGGGCGTTGGTCATACACACCTTTTGGAGCTTACAAACTCAGTTACGTCGATCGGTTGTGCTTTTGTGCCCCCAGACCAAATTGTCATTGTGTCCCTGAATGGATTTAGGACACGAGTTGAAACTATCCATAGCACCCAAATCGTGCCTCAGATCGATGAAATTCTAGTTATGTTGGACTCCTGGCACCATATTTCAGCTAGGAAGACCCCTCTCATGTGATTTCATCACCTATAAAAGTGTTTGTTAGAGGATCTCCAGAACTAGGGTTTAGCTCAGTGAGGCATAATGCAAACCCGACATAGGGGGTCAACTTTCAAAGCCCACATTTCGAGCAATTGTGGGCACCGTGTTCGTGTGGGCGTTGGTCATACACACCTTCTGGAGCTTACCGAACCCAGTTACGTCGCCCGATTGTGATTTTTTTCCCTCAGACCAAATTATCATTGTGTCCTTGAATGGCTTCAAGAGGCGAGTTGAAACTTGCCATAGCACCCAAATCGTGCATCAGATCGACGAAACACTAATTCTGTTGGACTCTTGACACCAGATTCCAGCTAGGGGGACCTCTCTCCTGTGATTCCGTTACATAGCAAAGTGTTTGTTAAAGGATCTCCAGAATGAGGGTTTAGCTCAGTGAAGCACAATGAAAATTAGAGACAAGGGGTCAACTTTCAAAGCCCCAGTGTCGGCCTATTGTGGGCATTGTGGTCGTGTGGGCGTTGGTCATACACACCTTTCAGAGCTTACGAAACTCAGTTACATCACCCGGTTGTGATTTTGTGCCCCCAGACCCAATTGTCATTGCGTCCATGAATAGCTTTAGTAGGTGAGTTGCAACTCACCATAGCACCCAAACCATGCCTCAGATCGACGAAATGCCAGTTATTTTGGACTCCATCTAGGGGGACCCCTCTCCTATGATTCCATTGCCCAGAAAAGTGTTTGTTAGAGGATCTTTGGAACTAGGGTTTAGCTCAGTGAGGCACAATGCAAATCCGACACAGGGGGTCAACTTTCAAAGCCCCTGTGTCGAGCGATTATGGGCACTGTGGTCGTGTGGGTGTTGGTCATATGCACCTTTCAGAACTTATGGAACTCAGTTATGTCGCCCAGTTGTGATTTTGTGCCTCCGGACCAAATTGACATTTTGTCCCTGAATGGCTTCAGGAGGCGAGTTACAACTCGCCATGGCACCCAATCCATGCCTCAGATCGATGAAACACCAGTTATGTTGGACTCCTGGCACCAGATTCCAGCTAGGGTGACCCCTCTCCCATGATTCCGTAGCCCAAAAAAGTGTTTGTTAGAGGATCTCCAGAACTAGTGTTTAGCTTAGTGAGGCACAATGCAAATCCAACATAGGCAGTCAACTTTAAAAGCTTATGTGTTGGGTGATTGTGGGCACTGTGGTCATGTGGGCGTTGGTCATACACAACTTTTGAAGCTTACAAAACTTAGTTACGTCGCTCAGTTGTGATTTTGTGCCCTCAGACCAAATTGTCATTATGTCCCTGAATGACTTCAAGAGGCGAGTTGCAACTTGCCATAACACCCAAACCGTGCCTCAGATCGACAAAACGCTAGTTATGTTGGACTCCTAGCACCCGATTACAACTAGGAAGACCGATGTCATGTGATTCCATCGCCTAGAAAAGTGTTTGTTAGAGGATCTATGGAACTAGGGTTTAGCTTAGTGAGGTACAATGCAAATCCAAAACAGGGGGTCAATTTTCGAAGCCCCTATGTCAGGCGATTGTGGGCACCATGGTCATGTGGGCGTTGGTCATACACACCTTCTGGAGCTTCTGGAACTCAGTCACGTCACTCGATTGTGATTTTGTGCCCTCGGACCAAATTGTCATTGTGTCCCTAAATGGCTACAGTAGGCGAGTTGCAACTCACCATAACACCCAAACCGTGCCTCGGATCAACGAAACGTTAGTTATGTTGGACTCCTGGCACCTGATTCCAGCTAGGGGGACCCATCTCCTTTTATTTCATTGCCCATAAAAGTGTTTGTTAGAGGATCTTTGGAACTCGGGTTTATCTCAGTGAGGCACAATGCAAATCTAACACAAGGGGGTCAACTTTGAAAGCCCCTGTGTCGGGCGATTGTGGGCACTATGGTCGTGTGGGCGTTGGCCTTACACACCTTATGGAGCTTATGAAACTGAGTTACGTCGCCTGGTTGTGATTTTGTACCCCCTGACCAAATTTTCATTGTGTCCTTGAATGGATTCAGGAGGTGAGTTGTAACTTGCCATAGCACCCAAATCATGCCTCAGATCGACAAAACACCAATTTTATTGCGCTCCTGGCACCAGATTCGAGCTAGGAAGAACCCTCTCCTGTGATTCTGTCACCTAGAAAAGTGTTTGTTAGAGGATCTTTGGAACTAGGTTTAGCTCTGTGAGGCACAATACAAATCTGGCACAGGGGGTCAACTTTCAAAGCCCATGTGTCGGGCGATTGTGGGCACCGTGGCTGTGTGGGTGTTGTTCATACACACCTTCCAGATCTTCTTAACCCAGTTACGTTGCCTGGTTGTGATTTTGTTCCCCCGGACCAAATTGTCATTGTGTCCCTGAATGGCTTTAGGAGGCAAGTTTCAAATCGCCATAGCACCCAAACCATGCCTCAAATCGATGAAACACCAGTTCTGTTGGACTCCTGGCACCAAATTCCAGCTAGGGGGACCCCTTTCCTGTGATTCTGTCGCTAGAAACGTGTTTGTTAGAGGATCTTCGAAACTAGGGTTTAGCTGAGTGAGGCACAATGCAAATTTGACACAGGCGATCATCTTTCAAAGCCCCATGTGTCAGGCGATTGTGGGCACCGTAGTCATACACATCTTCTGGAGCTTACAAAACTCAGTTACGTCGCTCGATTATGATTTTGTGCCTCCTGACCAAATTGTCATTGTGTCCCTGAATGGCTTCAGAAGGTGAGTTGCAACTCACCATAACACCCAAAACGTGTATCAGATCAAAGAAACGCCAGTTCTGTTGGACTCCTAGCATTGGATTCCAGCTAGGGGAACCCCTCTTTTGTGATTCTGTCACACAAAAAATTGTTTGTTAGAGGATATTCAGAATTAGGGTTTAGCTGAATGGGGCATAATGCAAATCTGACACAAGCGTTCAACTTTCAAATCCCCTGTGTCGGGCGATTATGGGCACTGTGGTTGTGTGGGCGTTGGTCATACACACCTTCTGGAGATTATGGAGCTCAGTTATGTTGCTCGGTTGTGATTTCCCCCCGACCAAATTGTCATTGTGTGCCTGAATGGATTCAGGAGGCGATTTGCAACTCACCATAGCACCCAAACTGTGCCTCGAATCAATGAAACGCCTATTCTGTTGGACTCCTGATACCAGATTCTAGCTAGGGGGACCCCTTTCCTGTGATTCTGTCGCCCAAAAAAGTGTTTGTTAGAGGATCTCCGGAATGAGGGTTTAACTCAGTGAGGCACAATGCAAATATGGCATAGGGGGTCAAATTTCAAAGCCCATGTGTCGGGCAATTTTGGGCACCGTGGTCATGTGGGCGTTGGTCATACACACCTTTCAGAGCTTACAGAACTCAGCTATGTCGCCCGATTGTGATTTTGTGGCCCCAGACCAAATTGTTATTGTGTCCCTAAATGGCTTCAGGAGGCGAGTTGCAACTCGCCATAGCACCCAATGCATGCCTCGGATCGACGAAACGCTAGTTATGTTGGACTCTTGGCACCAAATTCCAACTAGGGGGACCCCTCTCCCGTGATTTCGTCGCCTAGAAAAGTGTTTGTTGGAGGATATCCAGAACTAGGGTTTCGCTCAGTGAGGCACAATGAAAATCTAGCACAGGGGGTCAACTTTCAAAGCCCCTATGTCGGGCGATTATGGGCACCGTGGTCATGTGGGCGTTGGTCATATGCACCTTCTGGAGCATACAGAACTTAGTTACGTCGCCCGATTGTGGTTTTGTTCCCCCGGACCAAATTGTCATTATGTCCCTGAATGGCTTCAGGAGACGAGTTGCAACTCGCCATAGCACCCAAACCGTGCCTCAGATCGATGAAATGCCATTTCTGTTGGATTCTTGGCACCAGATTCCATCTAGGGGGACCCCTCTCCTGTGATTTCATTGCCCAGAAAAGTGTTTGTTAGAGGATATGTTGATATTGTTTATAAGGGGCAAGATCTTCAAAATGCATATTTTTGGTTAATAGTAATGGTTGTTGTCTTAGCCTCTTTCTCGTTGCTCACAATTTTATGAAGTGACCAACATCAAGTAAAGTGTCCCTGGAATTGACAACATACAGAGTATTGAGCACATTGGTCCATTGTTCAGTGTTGGGGTTCCATATCCCAAGAAGATGTCATGCAACCATTCTGGAACAATACAAGCATTATTCATCAACACCTAGTTCTTCATAAATGTTTGTGTATGTGATTACAACCTCAATGCTTCCATATTGAATAATAATGTTTTCTGGATTGCAAACTAAATCATTTGGCCCTGGTGCAAGTCTCAATTGATGAATGTATGTCACCCAATACTTCCAATTGAGCATGTTTCGTTGGTCATCCTCCATATTCATCACTTGAACTTCTAGAACCAAACTCCAATGTTTTTATAGCTTTGCGCCATGTGTTTCCCCAATAGTTCATTTGGCCCCTAAAAGCCTATTTTGCAAATTAAAATTCATTTCATGTGCATATATCTCGACAATAAATATGATGAGTTGGATCAAATTCCATAGACAAAGATGAAAGACATAGAGAGAAACTTTGATTCCATTGAAGCAACATTCCGCACAAATCCTATACTTTAGCCTCCAAGGGCCTTTTGCACACATTTTTTGGTGGTCTTTCAAGTTTAGCTTCAAATGCCAAAAGGGGATATGTTGACATTTTTGAGGCATACCAACTCAAACACAAGTGATAAAATTCATTTATGAGGCCTAAAACTATGAAAACGCCGGGACATCACATACTAGAAATTTTATGAGGCCATGTTGCGCCAAGGCCTCCTCTTTCCCTTTCTTAACCTTTGAACTCAATTCTCTTAAAGACTATAGTAGGAAATAAGGAATTCTCATTTTTTTGTCAAGTCTATGGTGAAACAAATTCTTGAGCTAATGCAAGAACCTGAAATGGTATGCATATAACATACTCAAAGTTCCCTCATAAGTGATATACATTAGTAGGTGGCAAGCTACTTGATCCCATGGGTTTGGAAGAGTATCTCTTTTGACCCCATTCTTGTTTCACTTAGGTTCTACATAACTTAGGAAAAACAATTTATTAGCATCCATTGCAAGCTTCCTTTCATATTTTTCCTAAGGTAAACCCATGGGAAGTCCTTAATTTTGTTTATGATGGATTCATTCACCTACATTACCAATCCTCTCACTGCTATGATGTATTCTTGACCTTTGATATTTTGAAAATTATATTCAAATTCAAGAGCTATCCTATCATCATATCCTTGTATTTTATCAAAATAAATTATCCAATTGGGTTGTTGGTAGACCACAACCACCTTAGGGTTGTTGTATAGCCTAGAGGTATTTGTAGGATCACTCCTATTGAATCCTCCCCAAACATTTCACTTAGAATTCTTTCTTTGTGAATCCTGAAGGTTGTGTGCATAGTTCTACTAACTTAAACAACTAGACAATGAAAAATAGAGATATTTTGGCTTGCCTGGGTTCCTAATGGGAATGAAAAGAAAATCAGAGTGGGGTATATGATGGCATCATGGGATTTGAGGATAGATGAAAAACATACACAATATGTAGCTAAAATTATAATTGCTAAAGAGGAATGTGGAGTTAGTAGGGTATAACTTCATGTTTTTTAAAAATCTTATGCCTTTAGAGAGATAAGGTAGTATTTCCTATAGAAATGATGCTTTCTTTGGGTTTAGAACTTAAAATGATTGTATTTCCTTATGTGATTTTGGAGGTTTAATGTACTTTCATGTTTCAAGTGCATAGGTTTTCATGCTTCATTTTCACAAGTGACACTAAAAGGAAAATCAAGAGCATACCCATTCATCATCTACTAATGTGAGATTGCATACAAAGCTAAGTATCCAGTTAACAAGCAAGAAGAGTTAAGTGTCACATGTGCATATCAATGGCATGAAGATTTGACGAATAAGGAATTAAAGGATACGGTAGCATCAAGATGTGTCTCACAAAGAAACATCATAACCATGCACCCTGCACAATTTCATTATAGGGTTGTTGTGCATGCCAATTTGGCATGCACATAAGCCACATGGATGTCGTGCATGCCAAATTGGCATGCATAACAACCACAGGGCTGTTGTGCATGCCAAATTGGCATGCACATCAACCCTGTAATGAAATTGTGCAGGGTGCATGTTTATGATGTTTCTTCGTTAGACACATCTTGATGCTGCAACATTGATTCCTTTTTTTCTTGTTGAAGCTATATACATAGAATCTTTTCGAGATCAGTTAAAACCTATTTAAGCTACCCTTTATTACTAAAAGAAAAACCTTCACTGTCTAAATCCATAAACATTCCTCATTTTTGTAATCAAGGTTCTAATAACATTTATGTTGCCATCCAACCGTTTTTTACTACATCAAGAGAGTGTTGTGATTACACCTTAGAAATTTACCCTAAAACTGTTTATTACTAATTCCTATCACATAAAATTATACTCAAAGTGACAACAAAATTTTCACACTATTTTGACTATAGAATAAGTTGCTAATGTATGCACATTTAATCAAATAATTCAACACATGATGCCTAGATAGCTCATCATCATACAAAAATTCTAGATGGCTCCTCTACATTAGACTAAATGGGTTGTTTAATTAATTTTAACACACTTATATGTAAAATACTCAATCCATGTACACAACATAACTCTCAATGTTTCTCACAAGCACATTGTAGACTTTACAAATGATCAAGAAAGGTGCCTAGTAAAAAATCATTACCAAGGGTCAAATAACCAATGTGACAAGATGGGCCACCCCTAGATATACCATTTAATATGATATCTACTCCCAAGTCATCATAACCATATTGATATGAGCTTCAATGAGTAAGGCAAGGTCTATCAAGGCAAGGTAGGGTGTATCAGGGAAAGGCATGGCAATGCAAGGAAAGGTAAGGAATGTCAAGGCAAGTCATGGCATGTCAATGCAAGGCATGGAAAGACAAGGCAGGGGAATGCATGTCAAGGCAAGGCATTGCAAAGCATGTCATGGTAAGGCATGAAAACACATGGAAAAACATGGCATGGTAAGGAAATACATGTCAAGGCAAGGCATAGATTGTTAAGGAAAGGCATGGCTTGTCAAGGCAAGGAAAGGCATGGCAAGTCAAGGCAAGGCATGGCCAGGCGAGTCATGGCATGTCAAGGCAAGGCATGGCCAGGCGAGGCATGACATGTCAAGGCAAGGCAAGGCATGGCATGCCAAGGCAAGACATGTTAATGCAAGGCATCACATGTCAAGGCAAGGCATGTCAATGGAAGGCATGACATGTAAAGGCAAGGCATGCCAGTGCAAGAAAGGGTATGTCAAGGAAAGACATGTTAATTCAAGGCAAGGCATGTCAGAGAAAGGCATGGCAAGGAAAGGCAAGGAAAGGCAAGGAAAGGAAAGGAATGTCAAGGTAAGGCATGGCATGTCAAGGCAAGGCATGCCAAAGCAAGACAAGGCTTGTCAAGGCAAGGCATGGCATGCCAAGGCAAGGCAAGACATGTCAAGGCAAGGCATGGCTTGTCAAGGCAAGGCAAGAGATGTCAAGGCAAGGCAAGTCAAGGCAAGGCATGGCATGTCAAGGCAAGGCAAGGCATGACATGTCAATGAAAGGCATGACATGTCAAGGCAAGGCTGAGCATATAATTTTTTTATGATCTTTACTTATGTTTATTAGAATTTTTGAATATTTTAGATCATTGGAATGACATCTTAGCTGTAACTTATTTGATATTTTATTATTGTATGTGCACTTTGGTATGATGTGATATGCTTATTGTTTCATTTCAAATGTTGTAATATTAGATATATAACATATAAATTAATTATTGCATGAAATAAATAATAACTTTTCATTCTAAATGTTTGTTTTTGCAGAATAAGGATATTCTAGAAGATTCAAATCATCCTAAACAAATAGATCCAGATCATGATGTTGGTCCGATGTTAAGATGTTAGATGATGCTCATGATGACACAGATACATATGACAAATATGCCATTCCCGATGCAGAAGACGATGATGACTATGATGATGATCATGATCACGATGGTGATGATGATGTTGAGGCAGTTACTGGTAGCAGCCAATGACATTCATGATCATATAAACTACATCATGGATCATTTTTGATATAGTTTTATAATGCCTCTTTTCATGGTTACTATTATATGTATCATTTTCATGGCCTCCAATACTATATTATTGATTTGTATCATATTGACATGTTTCATGTTGACTTATATCGTTTGGACATGACGTATCATATTGACTTGTATCATTTTGTCCTACATAATTTATCATTTTTATTTATATCATTTGTACATGATGTATCATTTTGACTTATGTCGACTGTTGGACATGTATCATTTTCAGATGATATTGATCTACTAGCATATATATTTGACTTTCACTTGTTTTAGTTATATATGATGATGATCTTATCAATATTGACTCRTCAATTTTTATATATTGAAAGTGGTTGATGATTTTTGGATGCATATTTATTACGTATGATGGTTTTGATTTACTGTTCATGATGGATGTCGTCAAATTCACTTAAATTATAGATATTTGACTCACTTGTTTTAATTATAGATGATGATCATGTTATAATAATTATCTTGTTATTTTATATATACTGTATCTTGTAGATTCTATTTTGATGGAGATTTAATAAGTATAATGATGTTGTTAATTTGTATGGATGTATGTTTCCCTAAAAAATTCTTTATAAACATTATCCTATAAAATATTTGAAATGCATTTATATGACTTACTGTATAATCTTATAAGTTATTTAAGAGACATGTTATATTTAACTAATTAAATTGAAATAAAACATATTAAATTAATAATTGCAAGCAAAACAAGAAGCATTGTTGGAAGCAAGAAAGGAAGCAACAATGGAAGCCAAATTGGAAGCCACACCATAAGAAAAACTGGAAGAAAAACTAGAACCCAAACCAAACGCAAAACGAGAAGCAAAACTAGAAGAAAAACTAGATGTAAAACTAGAAGCCAAACCAGAATCCAAACCATGAGCCAAACTAGAAGCAAAATTGGAAGCTATATCATAAGCAAATCTGGATGCCAAACCAGAAGCCAAAATGGAAGCAAAATTGGAAGGCATATTAGAAGAAAAAATGGAAGCAACACCTGGCGCTAAACCTGGTGCTATTCCTGGCACCAAACTGGAAGAAAAATTTGAAGTAATATCAAAAGAAAAACTTGACGTAAAACGGGAAGCCAAAATAGATGCAAAAATGGAAGAAAAATTGGAAGGAATATCATAAGCAAAATTGGAAGCAACACTTGGCGCTAAACTTGACGCTATTATTGGCACTAAACCTGGCGCTATTCGAGGCGCTAATCCTGTTGCTATTCCCGACATTATTTTTCTGGCGCTAAATTTGGCGCTAAATTTGACACAATTATAAAAAGTCCATATTGTGCCTCGTTTTGTGCTAGAAAAGGTGTCCAATTCATGGAGTAAAATACCCTAAATTCTGGTGCTATTTTAGGTGCTAATTGCCTGTTCTATTGTAGTGAGTCCAAACGACCTTGATGGCCTACAAATGTTGGGTATTTCAATGGATGAAGCGAAAGCAAGTCTTAGGTAAATTTGATGTAATATAATTTGACGTGTCACACTGCGATGAGCAACTAGAGCAGGTGTAGCTTGTGATATTGGGTTGTGAATCTTAGGCTTGGGTTCTGACAACAAGAAGAAGAAGGAAATAATATAGGAATAACAACAACCAAACCAATAGAATATATACATCCGAAAATTGGTTAGTCCTGCTTTCCTCCTTTCTTGGGCCTTTCGTGGTCAGTCCAAAATGCTCTCACGGTTTATGTTATTGATCTTCCACAAAGAAATATATATATGTATCAAGGATCTCTCATTCTCTTACTAGCACTGATTGGAAAGAACCCAGGAATACCAACATTTGATGTGTGTTATCCATGTTGGAAGAGAATCGCAACGACTACAAAATTATCAAAATTGAAAGTGGGTACAGAGGATTTCGCTTAACCAATAATTGGAATTGGTGTTGTTGTATGAACATGAGACCACAACATTGATGGAATATTTTAAATTTAAGAAACTTTTAGATTATTTTAAGTCAAAGCATTATTGCCCCAATTGATACAACAAGCGGACCAGAAGCGACCCAGACTAACAAACCAATGTAATTGAAAGACTTCAGAGAATCAGAGGTACGACGAGGTCAAGGTCAAGGCCAGATGGTGGACAAGCATGATTTGTTTTTTTGTTTGTGAGATGAAAAATTGAATCCCTCCAAACCTTTGTGACATCATGTGTATGGATATTGATTCTCATTGAAGAAACCCAAGAGTGCAAATGAAAACTAAAGTGGTAGTAGATGCATCCATGGATGGGTGAAAGGATGTAATTTTCATGGAAACTGGTGAAGAAGATTCATTCCATCTTGACATGCAAGCCGAGCCCTGGGCTCAACACCTGCGAATAAAGGTACTTTTCAATTTTATCAATTCACACAGGGTTCAACACCCGCTAACAAATTGATTTTTAGAATTTCATCATTTCATACTCAAATTTATTAACTTCTTGTATTTTTTACTTTTTCTCAAGCATTTTTTCTTGGCTTATCCTATTTTTTTTACTTTTTACCATAGAATTTTTGCTGTAATTGAGCCTAGGTCATATGAGATTTGAGCTCTGACCATCTTTAAAACAAAAAAAATATCAGTGTTAAGATATCCACCACGACTCCATTCCCAATTATGAATTGAGGTTTATAATCATAATACTCTAAGACAATCACCACATTCCCCACTATAGTTAGTATTAGTCCACTATTATAATAATCATAGGATGCATATAAATCACCAAAATACGACTTTGAGTAACTAAACTAAGGAGTTTACTTTCTAAATGTATTTATGCATATCACAACCTTCGTTCGTTGTTTGTGCAAAGACATTTACAAGGATAATGCAAGTGTCAATATTCTAGCATAACTCGTTCGTTGTTTGTGCAGAGACATTTACTAGGATATTGCAAGCATCAATCTTCTAGCAGAATGTTGTGTGCTGCGACCATCCTTATAAATCCTTGTTGCTACACAAACTGTTTGAAAATGGCTGTATCATCAAACTAATCCAGGTTCATCCTATTGCTGAATAATCCATACTATTAGCACACTAAGAAATAGTTGTGTTTTAATTCTTCAACTTTCATATTTCATATTAGTAAAACCTATATGTGATTGGATTAGTAAAAACTATATGTGATAATACGCACGTACAATGTTACAAGATATTTTAGCCGAGTGAAGAGGTCAAGAGGTGATGTAGTAAGAAGCTCCTTGTACAAAGTGAGTCAAAGAAGGTTGCAAGGCGGTGCACCAACAAGTCCGAGAATAAGTAAGTGCAGAGCAATTACGGAGAGTAATTATAAAGAACTATGTCCTCTTGAATAGGAGCAACAAGACTGGTATCTTCCATGAAGCACGTGGCTTACTGAACGTTAACACTTGGCAATTGGTGGTCATCGATATCTTGCATGAAGCATCTTAGATACTATTATTCAATAGAAATTCGCTAACAAAAAATGTTAGCAAACTAATGCTATCTCCAAAGATAGCATTAGTTCACCTCAAAATATATACATTGTAATGCGATCATCTTTCCTAAGTAATGTAGTCATCTTTACTAAGCTTCAATGAAATATTTTTGCATAAATTATCCTTCACCTTGATATGAGGCCAAATAAGACCTCAAACACAAGAAATTAGGATAAACAATAAAATGGAAGTTGAAAAATTGTATGAATGCGTGGAATGTTTGGTTAAAATGGTTTAATTGTCTTGATTTACGTGCAAAAATTAATATGACAACAAGAAATCAATTACTAATAGTCCCTGCAGCCTCAAGGGCAATGACTAATAAGGAAAATATTAGAATATTTACCTAAAGTTCCCAATAGGAGAAACCAATCCAAAATTCACCTACCTCGATAGCAAGATGTTAGATAAAATGGCTCATTTTACTACCTGAATAAGAAGATGGTAGATAAAATGGCTCATTTTACTACCTGAATAAGAAGATGGTAGATAAAATGGCTCATTTTATCTAATTTTAATAAGACTTTTTGAATTTGTAATAATCTAACATAAAATATATAAGATTTGTATTTAATATGATCGAGTTAATTAAAGCCTAGATTTTTAATGACCTAAAATAATATAAAAAGAAATTTGAAAGTTTCTCCATCTTGGAGAAGTTTTTAGCACATTATAAGCGCCGAGTGAAAAAGTGAATTAAAAAAACCTTAGCATGTTGCTAGGATGAAAATCAATAACTAAAATTAAAAATCTCTTTATCATGAGCTCCAACTCTTAGAGCTTAGCAAAGAATATTCCAAATGAACAAAGTGAATCTTCTTACTCTTTTGTGGCTTTCTCGAACTTATCTTTGAAGGCCTCAAAAGGCCACTCGACTCTAATGAAGATGTTACTAGGCATGGTAGAGGAGGCCTAAGCCATAAGATGGATCTCACATAATCATTTATTGAGAAATTCATTGAAACCTTCTTGGGGCTCTTCCAAAAATGGCTCCACTTTAAAAAATCAGGGAACAAATAATTGTGGCAAAGAGACTCCAACTCTGTCATTGCAAGGAAAGTGAAAGAGTGCTCACAAACATTTTTAGTCCCCTCCTTATCCACACATATGATTACAATGTAAGAACCCATGCATCTATCATTATTTGGAGGAACCACTTCGACATGGAAAATGTTTTGGCCCCTAGAGATAATTTTGAGCATTGTTCTTTGCATGATATGACTGGCACATTAACTCATCTACATCTATGAGTGTGATCCTTCTACATCCCCCTCCCAAATCTACATAGACATAATCTTAGAAAGGCATGAATGTCTTAGATTACTTCTGAAAGATTTCCCAATAATCAACTTATGGAGAGTCAATGCTTGGAAGGATTATGGAAAAATGCTTAGCCTCAACCTTCTCCACCTCACTAACTAAGACCATAGCAAAAGCCACAAGATCCTCTTGATTCCCCTGGGGATTTATCTCTAGTAGAAATTGATTGATGGCGAGTTATAACAATTGAGGTCAATGTAGACTCATGTTGTAATCTTCTAGATTACACGGGCATTCAAGAGAGACTACATTAGGTCAAATACATCAAGACACATACTCAAGAAGAGAGAGATAATTTAGGGAAGGTTAACCAACCAAGTTCTTATTCCATCTTCATGAGTATTTATACAATAGGGAAATGGTTAGAGCAGTTGTACCCACTCTTCAACTAATCATTTGTTAGGTGGAGTTATCCTTTCTGTGCATTGACTTACTTTATTACACTTTATTACATGTATTTATGCATTCTTATGCTAATGTATAATGTATGATGACAATTACAAGGGCCTAAGAGCCCCTCCAACATCTCCCCCACATCGGAATCCTTAATGATCCTGAGCAAGTATGCAAAGACATCATGGGTCTCTACTCCTGCAAAAGTATCCTTATTGTGCATCAACCATGCATACCAGTTTTCATAGGTAACTCAGTCGCAACAACCACTAGATGTATAAGAAGATACATGTATACAAGGTTCTATTGTGACCTGTTACTCTTTAGCCTCCGTCTTCAATTTGGCAGGTGCATGTGAAATTAGTGAGTCTCGAGCGCTTAGATACCCTGCCCAACAATGGTCCTCTTGACTCTCTTGTTACACCATCATGCCTTTGGAACAGTGCTTGGATTGTCTTGTGCTCATCTTTCCCTTGCACAACACCCTATAGTGGAGTGCCATGCTTTAGCCAACCTTCCATTTCTCTACTCTTGGATTTCGAGGTCGCAACCCAGGGAACGATTCTACAACTCTCATAACAAGGGCTCAATCAGTTCAATCATTCTTGTGCCATCCTATTGTATTTTAAGCTCTGGTGTGTGTGTGTGTGTGTGTGTGTGTATGTCATGAAATGTTTCTTTCTTGAATGCCTTCAATCGTTGTAAAAATTTCGTGATCAATGCTTATCATCAATGTTGTTTGTAAGTGCTCAAATCAACTGCTACAAAAATGTTCCAATGTCTGAATACTCCTTGCTCAGTCAAATTGTTTCTTTGTTGCTTCTCAATCATGGCTATGCTTTTATAGGTCTCTGAGAATATATGGAATCTTCATTTTACATTACATGAAGGAGGAATCTTCTGCGATTCAACCATAAGACTCAATGCACGCAACTTGAATTTACTAAAACATGACTCAATGGAATTTATTATGAGTCTTCTAACTATTAGTAAGACTTGACTATACAAAGACTCTTTGCTAATACCAAACCTTTACAGACTCAAAATGTTGTCAATTGGGTGTTGAATAACGTCAGTAAGAAACCGATCTCGTCGGCTAGGCAATGACTTAGATTACATTGGCGAAGGGGATTGTCTGCCTTTGAAGACTCACGTTTAAGCCCTCCTTTCTTTATACTCAACTTTTAACTCAGATTTTACATAACTCATGACTCAATCAACTAACTCAATCGACAACACTAATTTTTTTCTTTCTTGACTATGGACTCAATTAAGCTATTACAGACTCATACTCAACTATCGATTCGACTATCCTTCATGTAATTCTATTATACATAAGACTCCATGGGTGTAAAAATACATTAATAAAATGAATTTTACTTGACTAAATTCTCTCTATCTCATAGCTCCACTACAAGATTATTTTAATGCCTTTGGATCTAGATGATCAACGACCACACTTACAACAATTTCTCTTATATCTTTGACCATTATTTAACCACAATAATTTCTAGACTCCATTGTAGTAGAAACTCTTTGTTGACCAAACTCTTTACTTTAAGTAGTCGGTCTTCATCAGTCGAGTCGGCCTCATTCAACCAAGACTTATAGTCATTTCTGTTTGATAATAAATGGTTTCGACTAGTAACTCTAGCGACCAACTATTTCAATGGAGATGTCCAACCTTGAGCATTATGTCAACCACACGTGTATGATTGTATCCATTAACACTTAAGTAAAGATATATCATCATGAATATAGTTGGTTAGTTTTCCAAATTCATTCGACCAACAACATTGAATGCCAATGAACATTAATGACTCTCTCCTTCCCACAATGTTTCACATAACGCATGTCGACTAGCTCTGTGGATTTCAAATGTAATTGACCCTTAGTTGTTTCTTGTCAATATCAACTTGACTGCTTCAACAAGTTGGTCACTTTTGGTCATCCTTTAATATGTCTCTCAAATAGACTTGTATTGCCTTTATAAAAAATTATGTAAGTTGATGTTTATTCTTACTAGTTGACTACTTCCATGATAGCTCAGGAACAAGGGTTTTTCGTAAAAGTGCTCAGGTGAAGTTGTAGTAAAATGGTGCTGCAACCAAATAAAACATGCCCTAGTCCACCGTGTTCACGATCATTACGAACCTTATGCTCTATGATTTCCATTTTCATGCAAAGACGCATGTTGAATGGAGGATCACCATCCTTATTTAGACCAGTAAGGGGAATTCGCTAGTCAACCGGGTCGACCATTAGAACGATTGACTAAGTTGCATTCCAATAGTCAATTCATGCTAGTTAACCATGCATATTTCTCACGCAAACCAACCGACACGAATGAAAACAATCCCTTGTTTCAAATTCCATGCACTTTTGTTTTTGCAGATGATGATTGTTCCAACAGGTCATAAAGTTTGAATTCCAACACAATGCGCCATTAAGCTTGAAGGATGCACCATCAAGTAGGAACCATTGACATACACGGTCATGTGGCATGTCTTCATCGATGAAATCATCTCTCATCAGTTCATCGTCAAAGGAATCGTCAACAAAGCCAAGGCTATGGGATAGAACTCGAACAACCTCTTATATTATCCCCTTCAAATTTTGAAGGTTGGGTGGTTTCTTTCCTTCATCTTCCATCTCTTGGGAAATGGGAAATCATCAGGCTCTTCCTGGATATTCAAATTTAATTCAAAGTATGCATCCTCCCACTCTAGTTTCTTTTCGACGTCTGGAATATGAGATTTCTTCTCTACATCAAGCTCCTCCTCTTCGTCATTATCCCTTTATTCTGAATCATGATCATTGGGCAAGTCCCTGTCAATGAGAACAATGTGTTTACAGGTGATAATTGCTCCACTCACTACCCTCTTTTCAGAGGCAACCATCACGTTGATTTTTCTAAAAGGTATCCATCAGTTGGCCAAAACATTATGACCATCGTTGGAGAGGAGAAAAAATTTTCCTTGAATATGGGGCTATGTACACCACCAACCATGCAAAAATGGTATAATGTTATGTTCAGTAAGAGATAAATGAACCATTAAAACAAAATTGAAATTATTATTCAACTTTTTCCAGAAACAAAGTCAACTAAAAAAATTGGGCTCTAGAGCGAGCCGTGGCCGAATACTTATGCATGGTCGACTGGTGGATGCATCTAGTTGACTTCTATTCAAACTATTACATTGAATTCCAGTCTTCGTCCATTAAACATAACCAACATCCCACTCTCAATGTTGAAGCTGCTGGTAGTTTCCTAATGAAACTCATTGCAAGAAATTCTCCTTTGATTTTTGTGGTCATGTTGGTCGATTATACTTGTGGGGTTATTTTTAAACATTCATGAGAAGAACATAGACGTAATAATAAGAAACACCATCCTTCAATGGGGAGATAGGGGTTCCTTCAATGCATACATGCATCTTCTTATAACATCTTCAAAAGAAACTCATCTTCACAATCTACATTAACTTACAAATTTTCTATTTTTCCTCTTCTCATAATTTATTTCATGTGCATGCATACTTTTTCCATTCTATCAACCACCAAGAAGAAAGTTGGTCCACGATCCTCTTCAACTCATTCTACAACCCCCTATACTTTCATTCATGATTTTTTTTGATTTCTTGTGCAGGTTCCAGTTTTCTTTGCAAGATTGTCTTCATGTGAGCAACATCCATGAGCAATTTGCATGAACAAGTGAAAAA
The DNA here is from genome assembly GCA_009831015.1 of Picea engelmannii. Classification (NCBI taxonomy): domain Eukaryota; kingdom Viridiplantae; phylum Streptophyta; class Pinopsida; order Pinales; family Pinaceae; genus Picea; species Picea engelmannii. The sequence continues at coordinate 32,349 of ML811116.1, read as the reverse complement.
TATTTGATAGGGCATCACCACGATTAGTTAACCAGTCGAAAATATTTCACGCAACATCACTGTTCATGAATAAATTTTATTGAGAAGATTGCATTCTAATTTCTTCAATTGAGACATCCACTAAAATCCATGAGAAATTTGCAGGTCTTCTTCATCTCTTTAATCTTTCCATTTCTTCCAGGGTCGAACCACCCTCATTTGTTGATGGTTTCACCTAGACCGAATGAAGGAGGCAATGACACCAATGTTGTAATCTTCTATATTACATAGGCATTCAAGAGAGACTACATTAGGGAAAACACATCAAGAACACACACACGTACTCAAGAAGAGAGATATAATTTAGGGAAGGTTAACCAACCAAGTTATTATTCCATCTTCATGAGTATTTATACAATAGGGAAATGGTTGAAGAGGTTGTAACTTCTCTTCAATTAATCATTTGTTAGGTGGATTTATCTTTACGTGAATTTACTTACTTTGTTACACTTTATTACATGTATTCATACATTCTTATGCTAATGTCTAATGTATGATGACAATTACAAGGGCCTAAGAGGCCTCCCAACAACTCAAATGATGACCCAAGTGAAAATTTTGAGATTAGAGGAAGTAATGCTTCCTCCTCCAACATGCTTTGGAGCGAGAGTCATCACCCTTCTTATTTCCATCTAAACCTGAAGTTGAAGAAACACTAGTCCAAACCTTCTTTAAACCAATCCATAATTGCCTTTTCTTATAAGCCCTAACAACCTCAACATCACAATCTAACAAGATATGGCATGTCTAACGGTAAAATTAGCATCTAAAAGGAATATTCGCATAATCCAAAACTTGAACCCAATCTATTATACCACACTCCAACATTATCTAATATGAAATTACATTACTAATATCCATTTGAACCAACATTTTGGACACTCTCACACATTTTTGCTCTAATGTTTAGTTTTCATAAAGCTTAAATGAGCCCAAAGAATTCCTAATAAGATGAAGAACTTATGACACCAAATCACGGAGAGGGAGGCTTGGTAACCTAAATTGATGGAGAATGTTGTTTCACCAAACAAATCTAGAGTTTAAAAACTATCATGACATAGGAAACAAACGAACCTTGAAGATCCATAAAGCCACACATACCTCCATTGAGTGCAACATCCCTGTCTATGGATCTTTGAAACAAAAAACAAAAGTACCCTCTTTGTAAAGGAGAGATGTGCACCTTCCCCTTTTCCACATTGAACCCTGAATTACCCACCCATACTGCCCTGAAATTTAAAGCAGGATTCTTGCCACAAAAAAGATTCGATGACAACTCGTTCCTTGAGCTTTAAGACACCCTCCAAGATGGAAATGAAACCTTCTTCACCTTGTTATAGACAATTTCACTTAGGCTTTGTACTTGATGACCCCTTCTTTGTATAAGGAATGGAGGAAGATTTATGAGCTTTTGTCAAAACCCTATATGAACCCTCAATAGGGAATCTTGTAAACCTTAAACCTTCACCCTCATCCTCTTTCTCGATCTTCCTTGATCCAATGTATAATTATGATAATAGAAAAAATGGGATTCTTGTAAACCTTAAACCTTCACCCTCATCCTCTTTCTCCATCTTCCTTGATCCAATGTATAATTATGATAATAGGAAAAACGAGATTTTTCCATTGTGTATTGGTAAAGGTATAGTTAATTCTTGGGAGATGAGTAAGTTTCAAGTCTCTTTCCCTTTATGTTAAAGTGAGTTTTTATTGCATTAATGTGACATTTGGTTAACAAATAATTTTAAAAAGATAATAAAAGAATTAAGATAAAAAATTGGATAGACACCACATCGAAACTCGACAATCAAAAGCAAGGATGCACAATACTCTAGTATGGGTTACTATTTAAATGGTCACTAGTAAGGATGCACACTACCATGTCAAGTGGTGCAAGCCTTAGGGTTCGTGAATCAAAATCACATGGCAAAAGCTAAGCTTTACCCACACCAACATTCAAATCTGAAATAATTGTGGAGATAAACAATAGAATTTTATTGAGTTTAATTAGCCTAATGATGAGAAAATGCTGCTATCAGGTTCTCCCTAGTGTTGAGAATGTACCTGGTATTTAAGTTCACATGCCTCACTATCCATGAAATGGCCTCTGCGTAGGGGAAGACTGTTGCGTGGGCCGCCACCTTATGCAACTTAGATTTTCTAATGTTCTTGAATATCTTGAGGTCAGAGTCGTCCTCTGCCACTTAGGGGAAACTTTGATTATTAAAAATCTGGTAAAACTTGCCCCATTTAATTAAAGTTTCTCTGTCGATAATCCCTTTAGTGTCGTCATAAATGGGTCCTATAGGGTCTACTTCTTCCTCCTGAATGCTTTCGCTTACAGATGCCTATTCAATATGGGCCTTACTAGCACTCTATGATCATTTGCATGGTGACATACCTGAATTAGCAAAATATATTCATCATTAGTTCACCAGAATACCAATTGTCAAATAAAAAAATCAAATTATAACTATTTCACAAGGCAAAGAAATGAATAAAGAGGATTGGCTTAATTTCTGCACTTGTGTGATTTCCAGGCCTTCCTAGCAAAATCAAAGGGTTCATGATTTGGGCGTCAATACATGCCTGTATCGGC
>ML811115.1:162464-179195 GCA_009831015.1 Picea engelmannii | reverse complement strand
GGGACTTCATTTTCATTCTTCGGTTTGTAATTTTGATTCCCCTTTTGGAATGGCCCTTTGAATGGAGGTCTAGGCGCCTGGGTCTGGGACTTTTCAAGTCTCACGATCCGGTTCATCATTTCCTCTTGATTCTTCATGATGCTGTCTACTGAAGCTTGTAGCTTACTGATACTGGTGCAAAGATCCGAAGCGGGTTCAGCATTGTGTACTGTTTTCTGCTTGATGTCTACTTTCCCCCTAGGGTTGGAAAAAGGTTCAATCTTGGACGAAAGAAGATTTCCTTCAATTTTTGTTGCAAGCTCTTGGGCTTCTTGAATGGATTGAGGGTCTTTGTCTCTGAGGAGATACCCTAATTGGCCATTGAAAGATCTAGTATAAATATGAACAAGATAATCATCTTTCAGATGATGGCTTGGGGGAATGCGTTGGAGTAAGGCTTCGAATCTGGTATGAAACTCCCGAATGGATTCATTCTCACGTCTAGCAATGCCATTCAATCGAGTGAGCAACATATTCGGGTTTTCCTTGAAGCTCCACCTTCTGAGGAAGATTTCTTCAAGTCTATCCATGGTCTTAATGCTTCCATCAGGCAGGCCAAGATACCAACGTCTTGCAACATCATAAAGGGTAGCAGAGAAGAGCTTCATGACCAAGTCTTCAGCGTCATCACTAATGGGGTGAAGCTGAAAGAATGCCCAGAAGTTACTCATATGCTCTTCAGCACTAGTAGCATAACTTAGGCAACCACTTCTCATATTTTGGTATGCCTGCAATTTTATTATTCTTGGGCTGCAACTTCGTAATCCTGGACGGTGTTCCTCATACTGATGGCTTGAGGACTGCGATCACCTTTTTCTTTTATATCTGTGCGAATTCATTTTTGAGCAAATTCCTTTTTCCTGAGCGACTTCATCATTGAGTGATTTTTTTTTACCTGTGCGACTTCTTGAGGGAGGGTTTATTTGAGGAGCATTTAACAGTTTAGGTGCAGCATTTGTTTTTGACATAAAACTATGGATGTCCTTCTGGTGCGTCCCCGTACACGTTTTTTTTTCTTCCCTTAGATGCGTAGCGCTTAGGTTGATTGAGTCGCGGTTGATTGGGCACGATTGCCAGAATTTGCAGCCTACGACTGCTGATGAATGGTACAACGAATCTATGATTTAATTACTGACAGCGAAATAATTTCTTCTGATGGGTTTGTACAACGAATTTATTTTTTGGGTTAGATTCTTTAGATTGCCCAACGAGTTATGCTGCTGGGTGTTTTGGGATAAACTCAGGGATTAAATCAACTGCTTGTTTCAACCTCCATGAAATTATTCTGAACGCGTAAACCCAGCGATTCTGTTGTGGAAATACTAAGTCTGCGATTTGATTTTTTTCCTTTTAAGACTGCTATTTGCCTTGGAAAATGACTATCTATTACCTTGGCATTTTTACCCTTTGAAGACTTGACTTTTCCAAAAAAGAGTTGTCCGTTGCCCATGCGTTTCCTTTCCTTACATTACCTAACAACGATCTTAATTGGCATTAATGATCTGGAAAATGCTGTTGATCTTCGGCAATAACAATTATTGTTCCTTGTTAGCATTTAATAATGGCAGTAATTGCATTGTTGGCTCTGAATGGCATTTAATCTTTAACCACCAGATAGCAGTAAAAATTTGCTTTGAGTAGAGTAGAAATGTTTTTGTTTATAACGAATGAACAACTTTAAAATTTGCTTGAATGAACAACAACCACTTGTATAAATTAGACAACTGTACCCACCTGTGCGTCTTGCTAAATTTTGGACAGAAATCCATACACCTGTGCGTCTTGCCTTTTAGCGAGTTATTGTTTTATAACAGTTTAAATTTTGTTGAGGATGGAGCCTTATGTCAAAGGTTATGTGAATGACAAGTGGCGTTTTTTTTTTTAATTGCTTTTAACAATGCTGAGTTTGTTCATAATAGGGAAACATGTTAATAGGTATGAGGAATGGCAAGTAGTGGGTTCCATTTGCTTAATAATTGCTAGTTAATGGTTTTAGCATAACGCATTGAAATAAAAAAAAATGGGAGTAATGGCATCAACGAATGATATTGCTATAATAGGTTTAAATTGTTTAAACAACACATTAAACTAAGAACATGAGGATTGGCGGAGTGATTATAATTTCCTTCTTAAGTTTTGATTATTTTAGAACAACACATTATTGCAGGTGTTATCACTCCAAGAAACTCCTTAGGGTTGTAGGCTAAGGATGCTTGGTAACTTAGAAATAATGGTTTTTATGTGTTTGGGACAATGGGGTCTTTAATGATCAATGAAATAAACAACTCATCACACATCTAAAGAAACAGTGCTTTCAGGAAACAATAATCAGATCAAATAATTTGAAAGGGGGGATGAAGAACACTATTCTTGATTGCCAAATACAAATGAATGTAGGGCTTAATGCAAGATAGAGAAGAATCCTTTAATTTCAAGTCTATGAGCTCAATAAATAGATAACAATGTTCATGAAATAAAATAAACTGAAACAAAGTACAGAAAAAGAAAGATGGACAATTCTGATATTGAAAATGAAAGGAAATTGAACTTTATTTCTGCAAAAAGAGTCTATACAGTAGCATAAAAATATCTCCCAGTTTGAACCCTTGTTTCTTAGCAAAAATAGGCATTTATAGCCTCTTACAGTCAGTTTTACAGATCCTAAAAACATGGATCTGTGTTTAAAAATAACAATTCAAATCTAACTAAACAACTTGATAATAAAGGCTTGATAACTAAACTATCATTCAAATTGTCTTCAGTCTCAAAAATTCGCCATCTGTATCCTTCAGCTTCTGGAACCCGTGGTGTCATGAAACATGCAGAGGCACTTGTTTTGGCAGCTGGATCTCTTCAGGGTTCATAGTCGATAATTAAGGAAAATTGTTTGACATGTGGTTCCCAAAATCCCCTCGAATCTCTGATGCAGAGTCCTTTGCAGGCGAGTTCATATACCCTTAATGCTCTGAAACTCCTTTATAACCTGTGAAGAATGACCTGCTCTGTCCCTAGCTTCCAAAAATGCTTTTCCTGCTTTCACCAGCTAACTCGCTTTATATTTCGCTGGTTAGCTGGTGAAAGTGCTGCCTTTCACCAACTAACTGGTCGCAAAATTACGCTGTGCGCTGGTGAAAGCCCTGACTGAGCCAAAAACGAGTTTTCACCTTCAAAACTGTGATTCCATCAAAACTCAATGTGTCTCTGATTTCTCCCCTTGCATGTTAACAACAACTTGAGCAAGCACTTTCAAATCTGGGTGGGACTTTTGCTTTTGTTTTTGCTTCAATCTCCTATCTTCCTTTTAAGGCGCTTTGCAAGCCACCATAGACTATTGTAATATTTGGTGATATTCTGTTTTCTTTTCTTCTCTTTAACACTTTCCCGAGCCAGTCTTTCAAATGCAGCGTTGGTTTTTGCAAAGTTATCAGATAACTTCTTGTATCTTTCTTTGATTACCCATTCCAAGACCTCTTGCTGAGCGATTACCTCTTTTAGATGCTTGATTTTCTGTGCTTTCTTTGACTTATCGCTCTTTGATGTTTCTCCTTCCTCAGTGTGAGTAAAGGTCTCATAATTCTGTGCAATCTCAATTGAATGTTCAGGGATTTTGATGACAGGGCTCTCATCTTCTTGCTTTGGTTTTCAGTCTGTGTAGGGAAGGTTTAATATGTTTGTTCTCTTCTCTGTAGGCTGTTCTGTAGGCTACTCTGTAGTAGTCTCAAAATTCAACTTTTTCTTTGACCTGTGGGATTTCACACCAGAGATTCTATCTTCTGGAGGTCCTGGCAGGGTCCTTGTCTTCCTCGAACTGCTTTGAGGAGTCAACTATTTCTTTGCACCTTTCCCCTGTTCATTTATAGGCTGAGTTTGAGTTTCAAAGCCCTCCCAAAATAGGAAATGTTGTCAGCTCCTTCCCTTCTGTCTTAATTCCTCCAGAATGATCAGTTTAATAAGGCCAAAGTGGCACAGAGTATTCTTCATGCTTAGGGGTTGAGCCCTGATCTTTTTGCAGACCTTAGTTAAACTCTTATGTAAGAAAAAAGGTAAATTGAGAAGCGTTTTACCTGTGAAATGGTCTAGGAGCTTGAAATGATACATCATGAGTTTGTCATACCTGCCCTCCGAGGTTATGTAAAGTTGGATACCCTTAAACAGATCCTGCCAATCATCTTCTAAATGTGAAACTGACATGCTCTTTTTCCATGCATTATGCCTAAACTCTTCCTTTAAATAAGCTCTGAAGTTTAAGTTTTTGGTGGCAGTGGTTTTGAACCAACTCTGGCCCGATCTTGGTAGGCTGCTTGCTGCAACAATAACAGCTTCATCTACAATGATCTCCAAGGACCCAACACAAGCTTTATTCCCATCAAAAGTTTTGGCAAAAGATTCTGCTGTCGACTGGTGGCAACCATTCTGTAGCCTCTCAACAAATTCAATGCAACCTGCGTTTGAGAAGTGTCTCTGAACTTCTAGATGCGTCTGTAGGAAAGATAGGTTGTCTAACTCTTTTCTTAATAAAGACCCACTGCATCTCCTCACCATTCTGCAACCCAAAATCCCAAACGATTATGCACACACAACACAACAAAAGACTATTTGGGCCGAGGTCTTGCCCTGTTGAAAGCACTCGGGAGTCGGCTCTGTCTTTCAAAATTAGAAACTTAGCATACATTTGAGAATTATGCGTGTTGGAGAAGTGATGAACCGATTTGATGTTGTCAGCCAGGTAGTACAGCCTCTGTACCTACATTAATGGATTCAAATTTTCCGTTTCCGGTGCCATGAGTGTGCAACATGCGTCACTGAACAAGATCCTCTTTGTAATCCTATTTTGACGTGCAAACCCGAGTCTCCATCATTACCCACTTTCACCAGCGCATCATTCTAGATTTGCATGATGTGGATGATCGTATCATCATTAGATTTTTAGAAACGTGGATAAAACGCACGTGATTCCCACTTTCTCCAGCTAACGGCCCGTGGAAAACGATCCTTAACTGTTGAAACTGACCGCTTTCACCAACGCACCACCTAGTGAGAAATGCCCTTTAGCTGTTGCAACTCACCACTTTCACCAGCGCACACCCGTGGGAAGACGCTCTTTGGATGTTTGACAATCCCAGCTTTCACCAGCTAAAAACCTATGAGAAATGCCCCTTAGCTGGTGAAAGTTGCCACTTTCACCAGCTAACCACCATCTTTTAAGCACACGTTAGCTGTTGAAAACATTTTATGAAAATTTTGAAAAGAAGACTTTTATGGGTCATCTTATTTCTAAACAAAAATCAAAACCTAAGTCTTGCAGCTAGAAAAACTCAAAATTAATTTCAGAAAACTACCAATAGCCATGCTATCCACCACAAAATGCGACCATAGGGACGGGTTCATTTTGGGAGCTAACATTTGGCTCCAACTAGGATGGGCATCTCCCTGTGAGGTGACCAAGAACCTAGCTAGACTCAGTAGCCTTATTACAACTTAAAACATAAACTTGAAAAATAGTTTTTCTAGTACCATTGGGCATGGAGTTATTGAAATGACAGAAATAAAGAAAAAGAACTGAAAAAGAATATGTACAAGTAGAACATGGCTTCAAAAGAAGCCTTATGAGAAATAGATCTTCAGGAAGCGTCCGTTGAAAGGGCCACATGCTACTGCCTCACCTAAAAGAGTTTGGAGAACAAAGGTATTGTTCTGCTGCACCGCTGTTATGACAAAAGGACCTGTCCAGAGAGGCTCAAATTTTCCGTGTTTCCCCTTCTCCTGTCTTGCTGCATCCCACTTTAAGACTAAATCCCCTGTTTTGAAGACATTTTATTTGACTTTCTTGTCGAAAGTTTCTTTGATTCTTTCTTGATGCAATTCTGTTTTTTCCAAGAGATGCTCTCTATCTTGCTGTAGCTCTACCAAATTATGAATTCTTCTGGTCAAATCACTTGGTTCAGAATCAATTTCTTGCAATAACTTTGCAACTGGTAATGCAAGTTGAACAAGAAATATGGCTTCAGTACCATATACCAACTTGAAAGGAGATGTACCAATTGATTTCTTACATGTAACCCTGTCAGCCCACAAAGAAAATTTCAGTTTGGAATCCCAACCTCTGGCATTTTGTTCAAGCAACTTCTTTATAATTCTGACTAAACTCTTGTTGGATGACTCAACTAAGCCATTCCCTTGTGGATAGTAAGCAGTGGAATGTACCAGCTGAATTCCTAGCTCTTCACACAATTTCACCAAGTGTTTATCTTTGAATGCAACAACGTTATCAGTGACTATTCTCTTAGGGCAGCCAAATCTGGCAAATATGTTTTCTTGCAGAAAGTTTATAATGACAGTATGATTGGCGTTTCGGGTGGGAATAGACTCAATCCACTTTGTAAAGTAATCGGTGGCAACCAGGATCCACCGGTGCTGACCACTAGAAGGCAGATGAATTTCACCTATGAAGTCCAGGCCCCACTGCTGGAAAGGCCCTGTGACCACTATAGGTTTGAGGGGAAGAGACTTCAATTGTTGTTTACCTTCGAATCTTTGACACTTGTCACATGTCTTCACAAACTCATACACATCTGAAAATAAGGATGGCCAGTAGTAACCAGATCTTAAGATTTTATGTGCAGTGGTTTTCCAATAGTGATGTCCCCCGCATTCACTATTATGAAATTCAATCATGACCTTAGCCGCTTCTTCTTTGTTTACACACCTCAACAATAAACCTATGGGATTTTTCCAGAACAATAAGTTGTCATTGATACAAAAATTTATGGCTCTGATCTTCAAAGCCCTTCTTTGAGTTTTTGTCAAATCTGATGGGACTGATAAAGTTTGCAGAAAATAAATAATGTTACTGTACCATTTTCAATCAGCTAAGTGAGCTGAGACCTGCATTTCCTCACCTTCTTTGTTCTTTGAAGACTGAACATTTTCTGCATTAATACTCATCAAATTTATTTCAAGCAGCCTGCAATTTTTCTCTGCCAGAAGTTTGGCAAGGCCCTGACCCTTCACAAGTTTTGCTGGTTTGATTTCAACATCGAATTCAATCAACCTTGCTATCCACTTACTCCTTTTTCCATCTATGTCGGGTTGGACAAGCACATCTTTAACTGAACTCGAGGGAACGAAAGCTATTACCTTTGCCTGAAGAATGTAAACTCTAAAAGCTTTCAATGAATTGACAAGTGCATATGCTTTTTTCTCCAACAATTCATACTTTACCTCTGCATCCCTCAAGACCTTACTGAAGAAGGAAACTGGCTGCTCCTGATCATCATCATTTTTCTGCAAGAGTACTGCTGCGATTGTATCACTTGAAGCAAATGAAAAAATGTAAAATACCTTGGAGAAATCGGGGCTGATTAAAACAGGGGCTGTTGTGATGGCTTCCTTGATGGCATTGAATGAATGTCGGGTTGCTTCAGTCCATTTTACCTCAGAGTCCTTTCTCAACATAACAGTGATATGTTTTGTGAGTTCAGCAAAATTTACTATAAATCTTCTGACAAAGTTGATAGTCCCAAGGAAAGACTGAATGTCCTTCTTTGATCTAGGAAGAAACATATTTTTAATTGCTTTTACCCTCTTTGGGTCAATTTTTACCCCATCAGCTGAAACAATATGCCCAAGTAATTTCCCTTCCTTAAGTGCAAAATTTGATTTTTTTGGATTAAGAGAAATGCCATACCTTCGACATTTCAGAAATGTCCCTTTTAAGTGCTGCAAATGAAGTTCATGGCTGCTTGAGAAAACGGTGATATCATCGAGATAAATCAGGACGAATTTGTCTTTCTCTCCAACGAAAGAAATGTCCATTGCCCTTTGGAATGTCGCTCCTGCATTCATCAATCCAAAGGGCATCTTTTCGTACATAAATGTACCCCATGGAGTGGTAAACGCAGTCTTTTCTTTGTCTTCCGGATGGAAAGAAATCTGATTGTATCCGGAAAACCCATCAATAAAAGACATCACCTTTGATCCTGACACCTTCTGCAAAATATGCTCCATTTTAGGCAGAGGGCAGTTGTCCTTCCTAGAGCACTTATTCAAATTTCTGAATTTGACGCAGAGTCTGATCTCCCCATTCTTCTTCCTGACCGGTACGAGATTCGCAATCCATTCTGAATACCTGAGCGGAATGATGATGCGGGCATCCAACAGTTTTTTAATTTCCTTTTCCATTGTAGGTAGCAACAAAGGGTTGAAGGATCTAAGCTTCTGCCTGAATGGTTTGGTGTCTTTATTCAAGGGAATCTTATGCTGAATCACCTCTGTGTCAAAAGTCTTCAAGTCATCATACTGCCAAGCGAAAATGCCCGCAAACTCCTTTAGCAATTCTCCATAATCAGCCCTTTGTTTTTCAGTCAAATTTGAGGCTAAGTTGACATGTTTAGGATCTTTCTCACTGGCCACATTATACTACAAAACTTCTGAATCCTTTTCCCCCCTTTCCAATTTGACAGCCGCATCATTGTTATCGAACAACCTTTCCAACAGAACCAAACCTTTAGGAATTCTGTTGGTAGACAACTGAACTATTTCATGTGCTGCGATTTTTCTTTTGAATTCTGGCTTCTCAGTTTCATTGTCATGTTCATTCTCCTGATCAATCTGTAGATCTGCAAACTCATCTATCACTACAAGGAATCTAGTCAGTTCAACATCGTTTTCAAAAACCTTCCAAAATTTTACATTATCAGGGAGAGAGGGCCTATATTTAACTTGAATTTCGTAAGTTAATTTATGAGGCAGAGGGGGTATGAATGCACAAGCAGACATAGCTAATGAATCAGTCAATTCATTCATTGCTCTCGGTACATATGCAATTTTAAAATCTGCAAAATCATGAATTGCTTTCATCACTTCATCTCTGTATGCCTTCAGCCTGACATGCTTTGCTTGAAAGGACTTATTCACCTGCTGAATAATCAAATCTGCATCTCCAAACACCTGCAATTTTTTAATGCTCCTCTCCTTGGCTGCATTCAGCCCCAAAAGTAGTGCCTCATACTCAGCAATATTATTAGTCACTTTAAAATCGAGTTTAAAGGACAAATGAGAAGTTTTCTTAGAAGGGGAAATCAATACCACTCCTGCTCCTGTTGACTCCTTAGTGCAAGCACCGTCAAAGAACATGGTCCAAAGATTGTCTTCTGCTGTTTCTGTGAGCTGAACTGTGGTCTGATCTGTGGGCTTTCTGAGCAGCAATGTATCAGGTAATGAATCATCAATTTGCAAAATACAAGATCCCATACCTGTGTCGACCGAATAGATAAGATGATTGGATGGATTTTTCTCATCACTGATTACATACGCCAACTAAGATTCCCTGTATAGCCTTCTGTTCACCCCTCCAAAAATAGGGATAGTAGCATAGGAGAGATCCATCTGAAGAGTGCCACCTAGTCTCTTCATCCACGATCTTGATAGTAGACATCCAAATTTAGGAGGTATGTCGGCCACCACTATATCCATCACCATAGTCTTCAATGATGCTTGGGTTAAGGTTACAGCCAGATCCTTAATCATCCCAAGACATTTGACTTTTCGAGAATCAAAAGAGAAAAGGTCATGATAAGACTTGGTTATCTCCAGCCCAAGCTCATCCATGACTGCCTTTGGCATCAAATTGTGCGAAGCACCGGAGTCCAACAAACAGTTATGCAGTGTTTTCTCATGAATATTTAAAGAGATGTAAAAGGGAGGACAACTTTCATCTCTGTCTTCTATCATTTGGCCCAGAGTAATGGTTGGATTATCATCATATATGTTGAGGATATCGGCAGAAAGGGATACAGATTGGGGATCTAGATTTTTGAGGATATCCCTTTTGAACATTTCATTTTTCATCAGCTCGACTAGAGGAATAGGAATTTTAATTTTTTGTATTTCAAAATCAAAATTAAAAGAATATGGAACTTTATCAGAAGCTTTATCAGAAACCTTTACCTGATTTGAAGGGGCTTCCTGATTGCTTTGCTGTTCAACAGGAGGCTGACTTTCAGGAGTTTGATGCTTGACAGGGGCAGTAGTCTTTTTGGGAGGAGCTGATGCTTTCACCTTTGAAGGATTTGCTTGCTGATTCTCTGATGTCTGATCTTTTTGCTTAATAGGGGCCGTGCTCTTTTCAGGAGAGGCTGGTGCATCTTGTTGAGTAGTATCAGATTTGGATCGGAGGTTATATCTATTCTTATCTTCTGTTGTGAAAATGCCATCACCAATAAGATCATCTTCTGTTTGTTCAGTCATCAATGATTCCTCATAGTCGCGTTGTGTTAGATAAGATTTCCCTATCTCTTCTCCAACACAATGAATGTTACCTTCTCCACCTTCTTTATCTTCACCATCGTCCTCGTCCATCACAACATTTTGAAGAGGGACCTTTATCCTCTGATCTTCAGTAGGATTCTTTTCTCTTTGCAAGATCTGAGTTGGCTGATTGTTTCTTTTGAAGTTGTTGGGATTTTGATTCGGATTCCTGCCTGCAGAATCATAAGTGCCTCTTCCCTTCACAGGCTGTTTATTTTCAATCTTGAGCTTAGATATCTCAGAGGTTAGAGACTCTAGCATCTTGGCCATTTTATCAAGTTTTGGATCAGCATTTGATGAAGATGAGGCCTCATTCTTGGGTCTTCTCCTATCAGAATCTCCTTTCCGCTTCTGGGAGGCTACAATATTTGATTCCACCTCAAGGGCAACATCTTGCATGAGAGATAATGGTGGTGACCTCCTCTCTCTCAACAAGAAACAAAAATTTGAGTCAAAAGCATCGGAATATGTGATCTTGGTAGAAGCATCTGAAGGTTTTATCTCAGCTGGTATTTTGCCATACATCCGGTTAAATCTCTTAGTGAAATCAGAGACTGACTCACTACTTTGTTTCCTCAGATTTCCGAATTCTATGATGTAGTAGAAAAAATCTCTTCTGTCACCCCAATGTTTCAAAAATGCCTCATCTAATTACTCGATTCCAACAATGGAACCAGCAGGGAGTTCTTTGAACCATTTCCTAGCATGGCCATCTAGGATTTGGACAAAGACTCGTGACCAAACATCTTCTTCTTCAATATTAAGGTTCTCTGCATAACTGTAAAAAGCCTGAATATGTTCTTCAGTAGACACACCGCCTTCGCCTGTGAATTTAGGCATATATTTATGATAGTCTCCCGTTGGCATGGCTGCTATTGGGTTTGGCAATATGAGTGGTGCATACCTAGCAGCTAGGATTTGTTGCATCTTAGTCAAAGGAGGTGGTGCAGCCATGACTATCAGAGGTGGGGAAAATGATAGTTTCTTCTTCAAGTTTTCAACACTGGAGGAATGTGAAAGAGGTGAATCTTCTAGTGGGAAAGAGGTTTGATAAGAGGCTCTGTAAAAATTGGCAAGCTGTCCAGCTAAATTTTCTTCACCCTTAGCAGATAGCTCTTGGAGGAGATGTTCAACAACAAGGAGGCTAGTATAAATTTTCAAATGGTCTTCTTGTTGCTGAGAATGAAAAAGACTCAAGGGAAGAATAACTATGGCTTCTTTCTAAAGTTTTGGGTGTTTTTTCAATCAAATTTAAATCTATCAATTTATCATCATTAGGATTTTTCTGTTGATAAAAAATAATTTGCTCTTCTACAGATTTTACAGTTGTTTTTTTATCAATGCTCTCTGAAAAGAACTCAAATTTTTCTGTAGTAGATTTTCCAGAACTGAAAAGAGGATTACCTTCTGTATCTGATTTTGAAGTTTGACCTTGAATTGTCTTTCCTTTTTTGAGAATTAGTTCTGGATTGGACACTGGCGTGGCAGGTGATTCTTGAGGATTCGCCCTAGTACTGATCCTCTTAGGAGCCAGGATGAACTTGTGGAGTCGCCAGATAGATGATCACAACCAACTGAAAATGTCTAATCTTTGTCTATCATCAAAGATCAACTCAGTATCGTATCCCAGGAAAGAAGAACTTGAATTTCGTCTCCCCGACAACGACGCCAATTTGTTATCACTCCAAGAAACTCCTTAGGGTTGTAGGCTAAGGATGCTTGGTAACTTAGAAATAATGGTTTTTATGTGTTTGGGACAATGGGGTCTTTAATGATCAATGAAATAAACAACTCATCACACATCTAAAGAAACAATGCTTTCAGGAAACAATAATCAGATCAAATAATTTGAAAGGGGGGATGAAGAACACTATTCTTGATTTCCAAATACAAATGAATGTAGGGCTTAATTCAATATAGAGAAGAATCCTTTAATTTCAAGTCTATGAGCTCAATAAAGAGATAACAGTCTTCATGAACTAAAATAAACTGAAACAAAGTACAGAAAAAGAAAGATGGACAATTCTGATATTGAAAACGAAAGGAAACTGAACTTTATTTATGCAAAAAGAGTCTATACAGTAGCATAAAAATATCTCCCAGTTTGAACCCTTGTTTCTTAGCAAAAATATGCATTTATAGCCTCTTACAGTCAGTTTTACAGATCCTAAAAACATGGATCTGTGTTTAAAAATAGCAATTCAAATCTAACTAAACAACTTGATAATAAAGGCTTGATAACTAAACTATCATTCGAATTGTCTTCAGTCTCAAAAATTCGCCATCTATATCCTTCAGCTTCTGGAACCCGTGGTGTCATGAAACATGCAGAGGCACTTGTTTTGGTAGTTGGATCTCTTCAAGGTTCATAGTCGATAATTAAGGAAAATTGTTTGACATGTGGTTCCCAAAATCCCCTCGAATCTTTGATGCAGAGTCCTTTGCAGGCAAGTTGATATACCCTTAATACTCTGAAACTCCTTTATAACCCGTGAAGAATGACCTGCTCTGTCCCTAGCTTCCAAAAATTCTTTTCCTGCTTTCACCAGCTAACTCGCTTTATATTTCGCTGGTTAGCTGGTGAAAGCACTGCCTTTCACCAACTAACTGGTCGCAAAATTACGCCGTGCACTGGGGAAAGCCCTGACTGAGCCAAAAACGAGTTTTCACCTTCAAAACTGTGATTCCATCAAAACTCAATGTGTCTCTGATTTCTCCCCTTGCATGTTAACAACAACTTGAGCAAGCACTTTCAAATCTGGGTGGGACTTTTGATTTTGTTTTTGCTTCAACCTCCTTATCTTCCTTTTAAGGCGCTTTGCAAGCCACAATAGACTATTGTAATCTTTGGTGATGTTCTGTTTTCTTTTCTTCTCTTTAACACTTTCCCGAGCCAGTCTTTCAAATGCAGCGTTGGTTTTTGAAAAGTTATCAGATAGCTTCTTGTATCTTTCTTTGATTACCTATTCCAAGACCTCTTGCTGAGCGATTACCTCTTTTAGATGCTTGATTTTCTGTGCTTTCTTCGACTTAGTGCTCTTTGATGTTTCTCCTTCCTCAGTGTGAGTAAAGGTCTCATAATTCTGTGCAATCTCAATTGAATGTTCAGGGATTTTGATGATAAGGCTCTCATATTCTTGCTCTGGTTTTGAGTCTGTGTAGGGCAGGTTTAATATGTTTGTTCTCTTCTCTGTAGGCTGTTCTGTACGCTGCTCTGTAGTAGTCTCAAAATTCAACTTTTTCTTTGACCTATGGGATTTCACACCAGAGATTCTATCTTCTGGAGGTCCTGACAGGGTCCTCCTCTTCCTCGAACTGCTTTGAGGAGTCAACTATTTCTTTGCACCTTTCCCCTATTCATTTACGGGATGAGTCTGAGTTTCAAAGCCCTCCCAAAATAGGAAATGCTGCCAGCTCCTTCCCTTCCGTCTTAATTCCTCCAGAATGATCAGTTTAATAAGGCCAAAGTGGCATAGAGTATTCTTCATGCTTAGGGGTTGAGCCCTGATCTTTTTGCAGACCTTAGTTAAACTCTTATGTAAGAAAAAAGGTAAATTGAGAAGCGTTTTACCTGTGAAATGGTATAGGAGCTTGAAATGATACATCATGAGTTTGTCATACCCGCCCTCCGAGGTTATGTAAAGTTGGATACCCTTAAACAGATCCTTCCAATCATCTTCTAAATGTGAAACTAGCATGGTCTTTTTCCATGCATTATGCCTGAGCTCTTCCCATAAATAAGCTCTGAAGTTTAAGTTTTTGGTGGCAGTGGTTTTGAACCAACTCTGGCCCGATCTTGGTAGGCTGGTTCCTGCAGCAATAACAACTTCATCTACAATGATCTCCAAGGACCCAACACGAGCTTTATTCCCATCAAAAGTTTTGGCAAAATCTTCTGCTGTCGACTGGTGGAAACCATTTTGTAGCCTCTCAACAAATTCAATGCAACCTGCGTTTGAGAAGTGTCTCTGAACTTCTAGATACGTCTGTAGGAAAGATAGGCTGTCTAACTCTTTTCTTAATAAAGATCCACTGCGTCTCCTCACCATTCTGTAACCCAAAATCCCAAATGATTATGCACACACAACACAACAAACTTCTATTTGGGCCGAGGTCTTGCACTGTTGAAAGCACTCGGGAGTCGACTCTGTCTTTCAAAATTAGAAACTTAGCATACATTTGAGAATTATGCGTGTTGGAGAAGTGATGAACCGATTTGATGTTGTCAGCCAGGTAGTACAACCTCTGTACCTATGTTAATGGATTCGAATTTTCCATTTCCGGTGCCATGAGTGTGCAACATGCGTCACTGAACAAGATCCTCTTTGTAATCCTATTTTGACGTGCAAACCCGAGTCTCCATCATTACCCACTTTCACCAGCGCATCATTCTAGATTTGCATGATGTGGGATGATCATATCATCATTAGATTTTTAGAAACATGGATAAAATGCACGTGATTCCCGCTTTCTCCAGCTAACGGCCTGTGGGAAATGATCCTTAACAGTTGAAACTGACCACCTTCACCAACGCACCACCTAGTGATAAATGCCCTTTAGTTGTTGCAACTCACCACTTTCACCAGCGCACACTCGCGGGAAGACGCTCTTTGGATGTTTGAAAATCCCAACTTTCACCAGCTAACAACCTATGAGAAATGCCCCTTAGCTGGTGAAAGTTTCCACTTTCACCAGCTAACCACCATCTTTTAAGCACGCGTTAGTTGTTGAAAACATTTTATGAAAATTTTGAAAAGAAGACTTTTATGGGTCATCTTATTTCTAAACAAAAATCAAAACCTAAGTCTTGCAGCTAGAAAAACTCAAAATTAATTTGAGAAAACTACCAATAGCCATGCTATCCACCACAAAATGCAACCATAGGGACGGGTTCGTTTTGGGAGCTAACAACAGGAACATGTAAATGGCCATGTAGTTTAAATTTATTTTTAATATTTGATGGTTTTAGGACAACGCACTATTTTATTGTACACGTGGAAAGCAAGTTTTCTAATTTGTTTTATAACAAGCCTAAGCTAAAGTACATATTGAGATCATGAAAGTTGTTTATGTAATCCCTTTAAGATGATTTTTTTTTATATAATAAATTATTAATCATAAGATACTTCATTTCTTTATAGCGTTTTAAAGGGTTGTGTTTAAAAAGGAAAGTAGGGATGCATTGTTGTATGTTAAATAATAATTTATTAATGTTATATAATAATTCATTGATTATAAGATACTTCATTTCCCTAAAGCGTTTTAAAGGGCTGTGTTTAAAAAGGAAAGTAGGGATGCATTGTTGTATGTTAAATAATAATTTATTAATGTTATATAATAATTCATTGATTATAAGATACTTCATTTCCTTAAAGCGTTTTGTTTAAAAAGGAAAGTAGGGAAGCATTGTTGTATGCTAAATACTAATTTATTAATGTTATATAATAATTCATTGATTATAAGATACTTTATCCTTATAATGCTTTAAAGGGGTGTGTTCAAAAAGGAAGGTAGGGAAGCATTGATCGATGGTTGCATATGATAACCTGGCTTTAGGTCGGGTGCTTCCCGATGACGATGAGGTTGATTCTTGAAATTGATGTTTGGTAAATTGTATTGTAATGCATGAATGTGTTAATGCTCTCGCTCTCCGTGAAAGTTCAAGTTACATGTGTCCTTTTCTGATGGTTGCCCCTGGATGATCTTGATGTTGTCATTTAGCTTAGTCAACTTGGACTTGTTGTTTTGGGTGGGAAGTAGACACCTCCTTGTTCCTCAGAACAGTCGCCAGCCCTGAGACCTTAAATGGTCAAAATCGATGGGAACCTGGGCTTGAGCGTTGCTTATGTGTCCTGGAGGTCCTAACCATTGCAGGGTAGGACGGGCGGGTAGTCATTCTTATTCTTCGTCGGTTGAATGTCGTACATTGCTTCTAGGTGCTTGATGTGATTTTATGTTAGGTCGTTATGTTTGTTGTGGTGTGAGTTGCATGCGTTGTGTTCGTCGTCGTGTTGCGATGTTGAGTATAATGTCATTATTACCTTCCTACATACACAAAAAAAAATAAAAAAAATTGCACTTGTTATGTGAGGCATGTTGTCGTAACGAAAGGGGAGGTTCGTTACATTAAGCATGAGACACATTATGGTTTGGTTGAAGTAATGCATACAAGGGAGCATTCAAATTTAAGCCTGAGAAACATTATGGTTTGGTTGAAGTAATGCATACAAGGAGACATTCGAATTTGTTATTTAAGCATGAGACACATTATGGTTTGGTTGAAGTAATGCATACAAGGAGACATTCAAATTTGTTTGACATGGTTGTTTTGAAATTGATGAGCATAGTTGGAAATGAAACATAGCCATATATTTCATTAGCGTA
>ML811115.1:134158-148418 GCA_009831015.1 Picea engelmannii | reverse complement strand
TATATATATATATATATATGGTCTCGGTCTCTTCTAGTGCGGTGTATAACTTATTTTATAAATGGTTAAGATGATAAAAAGTTATAACAAAAATAAAGGAGGTATTTACTGATGCATGCACATCTTGCTCCAAAAATCGTTGTATATTTGGTTAGCCTAGGGGGTCTTATGTTTGCTAAGGATTTGATTTCTTAATAGTAAATTATGTATGTTTAATAGGAAATTATCTATGTTTGAGTGGTTTGAGTGAGGAATATGTGTGTGAGGTTTTATTGTAAATGTTCTTGAATATGTGAGAACATGAGAGATATTAGGCTTGTGGAGATCTCATTAGGATCTTAGGGATTAGGAGATCCCAGAATAGGGATTTAGTTGAGTGAAAAGTGGATCCTTAGGAGTTCGTTGAGGATTTGTTGGATCTGAACTAGAAACCATTCAGAATCCCCATGTATATTATTGTAAGACTTAGAGGCAAAGGGTGGTGGCCAACTAAATGCTAATTAGGCCAGGGATAGGTATGGCCAATGAATGTTAATCAGACCAATATAATGAGGATTACAGTCTGTTGATTTAATCCAGAAAAAGGAGGGCTTACGAGACCGTGTAATTGTATGTAAACCTATGTATATGAATGAAATGAAAATACTATGTTTGAGTATCACAGAAAAACCTCTGTATTCAGATCTGTTTATCTTTGTATTGAATATCTCTGTGAGGAATAAGGGTAAGTCTATGCATACAATGAGACTGTGTAATTGCAGGTGTAGGGTTTGTGTTGCAGGGCCATGAATGAGAATTCTGAGAGGAGGCCTGGTGCAATATCATGTTCTAAAGGAGATAAGAGAATGCCATTTCATTGAGCATCGATCACGAGATAGATCAATGATGATACAAAATGATGAAAGAGAAAGGTTTTCATGATCACAAAGGAATAATCAACAACCGTTAGATCATCCATCAGTGAATGGTAGCCGTTAGATCACAACCATGCAAGGAAGAGGAAGGAATGAACGTCGATTTCTCATCATCCATCTAGGAGTGTTGTAGACTGTTAGATCGAGAGAAATTAGTAAATCGATAATCGATGAGTCATGACCGTCAGATATGGAAGTAGAGAGGAGGATTGTCAGGTCGATTACTTATTAATTCTTGACCATTAGATCATGCTGGAGACATATCAATAGACGAGAATCATTGCAGAGCGCGAAGGTGGAATTAACGGGTGAGCTTCTTCACACCCCACAATCAAGCATGATATTTGATCTCGATAGAACAATAGATCAACGATGGATGTTGATTCCATTACCAGTGATCATATTGCATTGTAGAGATAGGGAGGAAGGTTAAAGTTTGGGTTGTTCAAGGTTCCACAATCCCTTGCAACCGTCGGATCTAGGGGAAGATGGATCTACACCGTTGATCAACAGATAAGGAATAGAGCTGAGGTCATAGCTCTCGGTAGCATGAAGAGAGGACATAGATTATTTAGGCTAGATGTGGATAATAGAGGCTATCACTCTTTGTTTGAGTTGTGGTCACTGTTACACGTCAAAATTACTCACTTCGATGATGTATCACTTTCATTATCGCAAGTGTCTCACTTTTGTCACAAATGTCGCAAGTGTCAAAAAAATCATACTGTCATCTTGCTTGTGTCGCATCATGAAAGACATCATAAGAACACTTGAGATATCCTCTAAGACTGGTTAAAAGAAGGAAATATATCATTTGGTGAAGAGTACAAACTTTTTCCTTGAGGAATCATCATCTTTAAATCATTTTTGAAGGTCGACGCTCCCTTGCCCACTTGAAGGGAGTGCTAGTGCTCCTTCCCCTCCTAGGAGGGAGCGCTACAACACTCTGTGACCCACTTTGAGGGAGCACCGAGCTGTTGAGAAAATCATGGGACAAATCCCCCTTATCTCTGAAGTCAACTGAGAAATATCCAAGTCAGTTTGGCTCGAATCCAAGACCAAGGCTGGATCTAAAGGGAGTTCCACAACTGATGGAGTAATATCCTCAACTTATCCCAAGAATATCTAAGATGGTTAGGCCTCTCAAAGCCTATATAAGGAGGCATTATCATGGTGAAAGGGGGAGAATAATCAGTGAAAAGTATTGTCATTTTGATTGTGGATCATTCGAGCAAGGGGTTGTACAATGAGAGCTTGGTGAGGCTGCTACATCTGCATATACACTTTGTAAGAACCTTATTTTGTTCTCATTAATACATGTGTTTGGCCCGTTTCTTTCAAGATTGTGTACATTTGCATGAACTTGTCTCTTTTGGATAAATCTAGCTTTGAACTAATCATGGTAGAATATTAAGTATGCTTTGTCTTTGCTATTTATGGGATTGCAGGACTCGTTAAAGGACTTGGAGATCAAGCCTGACTTGGACTGAGAGAGGACAAACTTCATAAAAAGGTACTCATACTTTCTTCCTCTTCTCTAGTGACTAGTTTAGCTATGTTTAAAGGAAATTCAATGTTCAATGTTAACACTTTTCTGTCTTGGTCATAGGGGTCTAAGATCCAAGAGGGAATTCACCTGTCCGCAGGGGAATTTTTCTACAACAGTCACGAGGAATGGTCCTATGGGAGAAAGGGACAACAAATGAAGCGAATGGAATTGTGACAGAAGGTAGAATTCGATCATGTTAGTGATCGAATCAGATTAATGAAGAGAATTTGATCCTAGGCACCCTTTTATTGGTTTAGAGCACCCCAAGATAATTTGGGTCGCTTAACTGTGGGATAGGCGATTTGGATTTGGATCTGGTCCAAGCTTGTGGGTAAGTTTGGTTGGCTTCATATATGACTTGCATCGGTTGGTATCAAAGCGAAGGAATGCTATTTGATAGGAAATTGGAGAATTGCAGAGTTATAGAGACATAATGTGAAGGTGGAGTTCAGATTGGAAATTTGACAAGAAGACAGTATGCATAGGAGAATGCATAAGGAGGTCAAAGATATTCTACAAAGAGTAATTCAGATTTAGGGAAATATGATATAACAAGGCAGAGGCAAAGAATAGTCCATTCAAATGTAGATGAATGGTGGGACAAGATCATGTAGAGATCTTGAAGGCTGATATGCTATGTTTTTATTCTAACTCTGGTTTTGAGTTGTTGCAGGTTAAAGAAAACTAAAGGTTGATGGCAACAGATATCTAGGAGGCCGTGATAGAAGAAAAATTGTGTTCTTGAAGAAACTAGTGGAAAAGAACCTTGAAGATTTCAGCTAAAGGTTAGACAAGGAGGAAAAATTTGAATGTTCTCAGAGGAAGTGGAGAACTGTAGAAGCCCAAGAGGAGAAAAGGAGTTTCTCAGAAGGTGGTTCCAAAGATAGAGAACCAATTAGGTACCAAGAGGTTAGGCTCAGAGAGAAGCTTGAATTGGTATGAAGAAAGGTATGGAGACTTTTGAAGAGAAGGCTTAGAGGCAGTACACAGGTGAACATATGAAGTTCAGAAAGGATGGGAATACAATGATCACTGAAGGTCATTGCAAATGTTCAGAGGAAAGCCACAATATAAAGAAATATTCCAAGGTAAAAGGCATAGAGAATATGAGTCAAGAAGATTTTGACAAAGAGATGACTGAGATAAAAGGTAAACTCAGTTACATGATGAAGTTGCTACAAGAGGAAGAGATACAAGAGAACTAGAGACATGGATGGAGTATGAAGAAGAAAGTCCAGTGTCCAGTGATGCAGTTATATGGGGAGAAGCTTAGAGGTATTGAAGCATAGGATGAATGCTTTGATTCATAAGGAGAAACTTATAAGAAGTGAGTTTAGATACATGCCATTGACAACAGAGGAAGGAGTTCACTATTGTGAACCAGAGCAAGGAGGCATCCTTGGGGAGGATGATGTGGAAAGGAGACCAGTTGAGAGTCTCATGAGCTCTTTGGAGAATTCAGATCAACATGACGATGATATGCTGACAAGGGAATCAAGAGAGGTTGAAGGCCTTAATGTTTTTAAAACTGATAATTTGTGTATGTTTGCAGGTAAAACAGGTGATAAGCAATCACTTGAAGCTGTTATGAAGATGGAAGAAGAAAAGGAAATGAACAAAGAAATTTTGAGAGGGAAAGATCAGAATTGGATTTTGATGGAGAATGAGGCTATGCTGTCTCATGAAGACAACCAAGGGAGAACACATGCACATTTGGATGATGAAGGAACTGGAAAACAATTAGAAGGATTTTTGGTTGTAGGTAAAGGAGAATTGGCTCATGGAGATAGCCAATAGGAAGATATAGAGAAGAATTCTGATGAAATGCTTATCAAGTGGAATGAAGAGATAGAGTTGTTGGAGAGATTGTTGATAGGACTTGAATCAAAAAGAGGAGAAAGTACAACCAATGAAAGGACATGCTCACTTATGTCTAATAGTGAAAGAGAAATGCTTATTGCATGTAAAGAAAAGGAGGTAAATTTTAAGTTTAATTTTAATCTGGAAATTATAGGCATACAAGTGGAAGATGAACATGACATGGAAGTAGCACCTAGACTATTTCCTAAGGAAGAAGGTAGTCCTCAAGTGTTGAATATTGGGGAAGAGTTAAATTTTCTGGAAAGATGGCTATCTAAAGATGAACACTGTAGAGAATATGTAGACCTGATTCAAATAGAAGAGCAAATGAATGTGTTAATTAGAGGTGGCACAGGAGAAGGAAATCAGAGAAAGAATCCTAAAGATATAATTTAGGACATTATGCAACAATTAGTGGACAACAAAAATGACAGAAATCAACAAAGAGAAGGCATCAACAAATGGCAGAGTATGTACCAACCAAAGGATAATATGGACATAGAAATTGAGATGATAATGGATCTGATGAGGAAGATATCTAAGAAGAATAAGACAGTATCAAGGAAGAAAATCAGCAGCAGGAAACAAGTGACAACAGGAGATTGTGAAAGAAAATCTAGTGGGGCATTGTAGCATAAAGTGTGGAAGCCAGGAGAAGTACAAGCAACAACCAAACAAAAACATAATAGAGAAGCAAATGGAGCAAGTGGAAGCCTTCAGTACAAAGTTTGGGACCTTGGAGGGTTTCATAAGCATGTGAAACACATAATCAGGAGATCATGAATATTTTCAACCTCGGGAGTCTGATGCAAGAGCATCTTGCTCCAAAAATTGTTGTATATTTGGTTAGCCTAGGGGGTCTTATGTAGGATTTGATTTCTTAATAGGAAATTATGTATGTTTGAGTGGTTTGAGTGAGGAATATGTGTGTGAGGTTTTATTATAAATTTTCTTGAATATGTGAGAACATGAGAGATATCAGGCTTGTGGATATCTCATGAGGATCTTAGGGATTAGGAGATCCTAGAATAGGTATTTAGTTGAGTGAAAAGTGGATCAAAGAGGATCCTTAGGAGTATGTTGAGGATTTGTTGGATCTGAACCAGAAACAGTTCAAAATCCCCATGTATATTATTGTAATCCTTAGAGGCAAAGGGTGGTGGCCAACTAAATGATAATTAGGCCAGGGATAGGTATGGCCAATGAATGTTAATAATACCAATAGAATGAGTATTACATTCTGTTGATTTAATCCAGACAAAGGAGGGCATGCGAGCCTGTTTAATTGTATGTAAACCTATGTATATGAATGAAAGGAAAATACTTTGTTTGAGTATCACAAAAAATCCTCTGTATTGGACTCTGTTTATCTGTGTATTGAATACCTCTGTGAGGAAGAAGCGTAAGTCTATGCATACAGTGAGACTGTGTAATTGGAGGTGCAGGGTTCATGTTGCAGGGTCGCAAATGAGAATTTTGAGAGGAGGCCTAGTGCAATCCTGTGTTCTAAAGGAGATCAAAGAATGTCATTCCATTGAGCATCGATCACTAGAAGGATCGATGATCCTACAAAATGGTGAAGGAGAAAGGTTTTCGTGATCACAGAGGAAGACTTAACAACCGTTATATCATCCATCAGTGAATGGTAGCCGTTAGATCAAAACCGCATAAGGAAGAGAAAGGAATGAATGTGAAGTGTTCATCATCTAGCTAGGAGTGTTGCAGATTGTCAGATTGAGAGAAAGGAGTAAATCGATAATCGATGATTCGTGACCATCAGATCTGTAAGTAGAGAGGAGGACCATCAGGTTAATGAATGATTAAGTCGTGACCGTCAGATCATGTTGGAGACAGATCAACAGATGAGAATCATTGTGGAGCACGAAGGCAAAATTAATGGGCGAGCTACTTCACACCTCAAAATCAACAAGGATGGTTGATCTCGATAGATCAACAGATCAACGCTGGACGTCGATTCCTTTACCAACGAGCATCTTGCATTGTAGAGATCGAGAGGAAAGTTAAAGTTCAGGATATTCGAGGTTTCACAATCCCTTGCAGTGGTCAGATTTGGGGGAAGACGGATCTACGTTGTCGATCAACAGACAAGGAATAGAGCCGAGTTCATAACTCTCGGTCGTATGAAGAGAGGACAAAGATTCTTTAGGCTAGATGAGGATAACATAGGTTAGCGCTCTGTGTTTGAATTATGGTCACAGGGAATGGTACTATGGGAAAAAGGTCCAACAGATGAAGTGAATGGAATTGTTACAGAAGGTAGAATTAGATCGTTTTAGTGATCGAATCATATTAATGAGCATTCGATACTTGGCACGCTTTTATGGGTTTATAGCACCCAGGGATAATTCGGGTGGCTTAACTGTGGGATAGGCGAGTTGGATTTGGATTTGGTCCATTCTTGTGGGTAAGTTTGGTCGGCTTCATATCTAACTTGCATCATTTACTTTAGGATTATGATATATGTCAAGACAAAAATAGATTAAAAATAATAAACAATATTAATTTTTAAAAAATAATATATATTTGGAATCTACATAGCTGACTCTATCTGTGTCGGTAGTTTCATTGGCAATGAATTAATAGTTCATTGATTGTAATCCCCCTATATGTGTTGATAGGTCCTTGATTGTAATCCCCCTATGTGAGACGTACTAGTCTATGTCGACTAGTTTATGATGGATGATGTCCACAAATGTGGGGAAGAATCTCCTAGTTTTCCCCATGAGATTTTCCTTGGAATAAAAAATCCTCCACTTTCTTCGTATCACAAAGACTACATATTATTTCTTCCCAAAATGTTTTAGGTCTTTCCCATCACCCATTTTCATTATGAATATTGCGAGAATTTGTTCTTATTTTAGTAATGTTAATTTCTTCTTTAAGCTAACTACAATTGAAAGATACTTTTGTTCTTCTAACTTGGGGTTAATGATGCCTTTATAGTTCTTCATTGCACCACAATTTATCTTTAAATTTAGTTGTCATTGTTGATTAAGGTTGATTTTCATTGATGTCAACCCTTGAATAAAGCCCAATAACACAAAGGATGAACTCCAAAGTGGTCCCCTTATGGTGAAATCCCTCACAGGAAGACGCTTTGCAGATTGAGTTATCCAAGAAGTATGGCTAGAGAACCCATGAATATTTGTGGAATAATGACATGAAGGTCAATGAACTTGTCAGTTAAACTATCCTATATGGATAGTGATTGTCATTCCATTTCCGGTGGTATGTGGAACGTCACATAACTCCTCACGGTTAGAGAGTTATGGCCATGAGAAGTTGGAGAACCTAGGTTTGGGTAATGGACCCAAGTTTTTTCTATGGATAATGTTGGATTACTGAGAGGGGGGGTCAATCAATAATAGAGAAATATAATCCTTTTTAACCATATAATCCAAGTGTTATATCAATGAAGCATTATCATCCAATGATTGCAGAGTAAATAAGCAATGAACAAATGAACAAACATACACATACACAGTACACCAATGTTTTACGTGGAAACCCAAATTGGGAGAAATCCACAGAACGATTTTTCTTATATGTGTTGAAGAATTACATTCATTATAAGCACCAACTTCCTTTGTTTTCCAGCTACAATTGGAAGGAGGCTCCAACCCCCTAGTTTATCAGGCTACAACCCGAGGGAAGCTACAACTCCCCAATTCTCTGGCTACAACCAGAAGGAGGCCACAACCACCTATATTCTCCATCTACAACCGGAAGGTGGCTACAACCAACTGTCCTTGCCCCGTCCTGCCACCCTGAAGTAGAAGTAAAATGATGGAACCACTGTCAACCTGTCACTGTGAGATATACTGTTGTAAACCTGTACCAATAAATCTGAACCATGCATCAAGCTGTACCTCAACCTGTACCATAAACAAGTGCATCAACCATGCATCGACCTGTACCAAGTAACCTGTAATCAAATTGTACCATAAAAAAGTGCATCCAACCATGTACCAAGTATGTACCAATAATGTGTCAACTACTCATCAACTATGACTTATCAATATGTACCAAAATCATCAACTATACACCTCATGTATGTGCCAACTCATCAACTACTTGTCTCAACCATGTACACAACATGTACCTCAACCAAAAGCCCTCATCAATTTCATCATCCAAATATGATTTGTAGCTCTGTAATAGACCTAGTGTATATGATCACATTCCTCCAAACATTCCTTAACTTCAACAACAAGAGACTAGCATTTTCATCAAACTTTTCTTTAGTCTCACATGCCTAGTTTTGGATTAGTCAACAACTCTAACTTGAAGTAATAATAAATTTGTACCTGTAATGTATAAATATCTAAAACTTATACACAATGTTCTTCATTGTGTTTTGTGCAATTCCTCCAGGTGTCACTACTTGGAACCTCTCAGAAAAGGAGTTATAGAAAAAATGGCATACCTTGCTGAATTCTGGCTTATTCTAGAGAGTGACCTTGTAGAGCGTTCCCCGCACGGAATATTTGTTGAATTGATATAAAACTGTTAAAATGAATAGTAAATATTGTACCCTAACCAACACATTTGGTTTCACTGAATTTGGATATGTTATGAAGAAGTTATGACATTTTTACCCAAAACACCTGTTTTTGACTAGTTTTAGGACTAGCCACAAACCCTATATTCCACAGAGTGTAAATCCAAAAATACAATGACCCACAAGATGAATTGTTTACCAAAACTACTTGGATATGGTTTCTCAATGGCATATCAATTTCATGATCTGACTCATTATAGAAAAAAATTTATAGCGAAAATTGTGAGATGACCTGTAAATAACATACCTTAGAAAGCACCATCAAAATAATTTATCTTTCCTTGCATTTCAGCTTTCTTTTCTTCACCTTCCCCTAGAATTTCTTCTTAGATATCCTTGGTTACCTCAGACACCTATAGATATTCAATATTCTCAAGTTTGATTAAAATGAGAGAGCCTTGCCTCTTATTTATACTCTCCAAGTAGCTTCCTTAAAAACATCTTCTAGGTCACTTGGCCCCACTTTCCTTATTTTAGGGCTAACCCACTTCTAATTTCTCCATTAAATTTATTATTGAAATAATTTATTTTGTATTCACTTTGAATTATAATACACTCATTACTTCACTTTATTATTTCCCTTTTAAAATCTCTTAAACCACTTTGATTACTTTGACCTTTTGGGGCTTCTAGATGACATATGAGGGTCCTCCAATTTCGTAAGCCCATAACTCTCAAACCATGAGGAGTTATGTGATGTTCCACATACCACTAGAAATTGAATGAAATGTACTATCCATATAGAATAGTATTATCTGAAAATATATCATAACTCATACTGTTAGCCATCAAACAAACTTGGGTCCATTACCCAAACCTGGGGTCTCCAACAACCATAATTCTCTAACTGTGAGGAGTTATGTGATGTTCCACATACCACCGGAAATGGAATGACAAGCAATATCCATATATGATAGTTTACCTAATAGATTCATTGTTCTTCATCTCATTATTCCACAATTAAGCATGGGTTCTCTTACTCCGAAAAGTGTCTTCCCGTGAGGGCTTTCACCATAAGGGGACCACTTTGGAGTTCATCCATATTTAATTCTTATCAACCATGAAAAGACAATAATGAGTCATATTTACATCAAACAATATTGGGTTCATTACCCAAACCTTTGTGCTGTGGGGATTTCTTCAAGGCTTGACATCAATGACAACTAACCTTAATCAACAATCTCCCCCTTTGGCATTGATGACAACACTCTGATGCAATACTAAAATCATATCACTCATAACCATGCCTCTGTCCTTTGTATCTGATAAATTTTCTTCTATCCTCTGCATCTAATAAATCTCTCCCCCTTTGTCATCAATGGCAAAGGTATCTTTCCATCCAGGGCTGCTCCCCCTGACTGAAATGTCCTGTTATGGTGCTTCCTCATGTACATCTAAGACATATAATATAAGCATTCAAAAATCATTCAAAAAACATTCATTTTGGAGTAGAAATAACTCCAAGTCTTTGGAGAAGATATTCAAAGGCTTTCCGTGGAAGTGGTTTTGTAAAGATGTATGCCACTTGTTCTTTTGTGCCGACATACTCAACTATGATGTTTTTTTTCTGCAACCCATTCCCGTAGAAAGTGATACTTGATTGGAATGTGATTCGTCTTGGAGTGCATCACCGGGTTTTTTGAGATACCGATGGCACTTGTATTATCACAATATATTGGAATGGGCTCATCATAATCAACCTATATATCTGTCAGAGTTTGTTTCATCCAAAGAACCTGTGTACAACATGATGCTACTGCAATATACTCTGCCTCGGCTATAGATAGAGATACTGATGATTGTTTCTTGCTTATCCATGATACCAAACACTCACCTAAGTAGAATGTTTCTCCATTGGTGCTTCGTCGCTCATTAATACAACCTGTCCAATCGACATTTGTGTAGGCCATAAGTGATAGATCTTTTCCTTTTGGATACCATAATCCAAACTCTTCTGTTCCTTTGAGATATCTAAAAATCCTCTGTACTGCTAATACATGTGATTCCTTTGGTGTTGCTTGAAATCGTGCCACCTGTCCAACTGCTTGCATTACATCTGGTCTGGACGCTGTCACATATAGTAGGCTACCAATCATTGACATATATTGCCTCTGATTTGTAGACTTTGAATCATCATCTTTTCTCAACTTACATCTGGTTTGCATGGGTGTGTTAACTGGTTTGCAATATTCCATTCCGAACCTCTTTAGTATTTCTCTGATATACTTGGTTTGAGAAATAAAAATTCCTTGGTTGCTTTGACGTATTCGAGGTCCCAGAAAGAAGCATAGTTCTCCAAGTAACGACATTTCAAATTCATTCTACATGTCTTTTGTTGGACACACCTACCACACTTAGAGGGGGGGTGAATGAGTGTGGGGCTCTTTTTCCCAAAACTTCCCTTTTGCACAAAAACTCATCAATTAGCATTCAACATTTATTCATTACCGATTGCTTTCATTTATAACCAGTTAGATGTGAGCACATATCAACAACATATATCAACAATATATCATCAACAAGTCATCACCACAATGAACACAAAGAACAAAAGATGTATGTGCAATTTTCTTTTTATTACGGACTACAATCCTTGGGGTTTATCATCAACAACTGAATAGAGTACAACTCTATACGAGAACCTTCTCTATAATGCAAGACTCATCTTACACCCTCAGTATCAACTGAGATGAGGCAACAATCCTCAACAGATTTCAATCTGTCAACAAGTACGCGACTTGTCAGTAGTGCAGCCCGCGTGTGCACATGCCCTGGCTCACTACAACACGCTTGTACATGCAACCAATGTATAATGCAACAAGAATATGCTTCTAAGCAACTAGGGTTTTTTTTTGATTCACATGCTCGGATTCTCTGCAACTTGCAATCACTTTCTCTTCTGTCTTCCACTGTCCAGACTAACCCATAGCCAATCACAATACATCCAATCTATCCAATATCTTGCTCATGCTCGTCAACAAATCAATATGAATGCTATTGTTGGTCACTGTAATTGATTATTAACTAAACAATCAAGTGTTACATAAATTATCAACCCAGGGAAGTCTGTTTATTTCAAAGGCAATCACACACTGTATATGCTTAATCTCAAAAGCAATCTAGAGTTGTAGTAAAAGTACATTAATCACACCTTGTTTTGAACAGACTGAAGTTCTACTTTGAATTGCAAAAAAACAATCTATCTATTGCAGAGTTCGAGGTTTAAGGAAATAATTATCAGAAGAATCTTGGATTACATTAAGAAACAACAACCTAGGAAGGAAATCTTTCAGGATATTGCAAAAAAAAAGACTAACTATTCTGTAACAGAGAACAAGGCCCTATTCTCCAAGAAGAAATCTTCAACACCTGTTTTCGACTATCACACTTTCATGAACTCATTACTAATCAAAATGATTGACACGCACTGAAGGCTAACTATCTCATAGCAGAGAACATGACCCTATTCCCCAAGCATGAATCTTCAACACCTGTCTCTGATTATCACACTTTCATAAATTCATCAAACAAAATTACCAATCAGAATGATTAACAGTTACCCAAGCATGAATTGTATGAAAACAATGTAACAATCAGTAAAGCAGAGTTTTGGCAAAACAGAGTTCAGTAAAGTAGAGTTTCAGCAAAATAGAGTTTAATCAAGGCGTGAACAAAAATAATGCTAACACACTACATAACTAATGGGT
The DNA here is from genome assembly GCA_009831015.1 of Picea engelmannii. Classification (NCBI taxonomy): domain Eukaryota; kingdom Viridiplantae; phylum Streptophyta; class Pinopsida; order Pinales; family Pinaceae; genus Picea; species Picea engelmannii. The sequence goes on along the minus strand of ML811115.1, from coordinate 135,806 downwards.
GAATCTTGTGAAGAAGGTGGGGCCTCCCTTCTCAAAAGATTCCCCAGAAATGAAAGGAACTAAGAAGAAATGCTCAGAATAATCTTTTATTCATCTGTCAATTGCATCATTTTACAATATCCAAAGTGAACACGTCCTTCTCTGTAATTCCTTTCTAGCCAAAAAGGATCCCCCTTCTAATGATGATTTCCCCTTATTTAAAGAGGAGAATCCTCTCAATACAATTGATCATCAAATTACATGTGCACATACAAATCCTATTCTTAGTCAGATCTAATCTTCTATACTGGAATAGGATATCCTGATCTCCCGTAGCAGAATGCTATTACAATAGTTTGAATGGTGCTGGGTTGAGGTGTAGCTGTTGTGTCCAGTGTAACAACTTCTTTATTTATCTTCTTGTTACTGTTGTTGTATACTGTTTCAACATCGCAAATCACAGACTGTTTCAGCAACGGGATTTGCGTTCTGACTGTTTCAGCAACATGGTCTCAAGTAGCAGCGATGGTTGATGCTGGCTTAAGGTGCGGCTGTTGTAGCCAATGTAACAACTCCTTCTTACTGCTGTGTGAATTGCTGTTCTAGCATCGTAGATCACAGATTGTTTCAGTAGCGGGATTTGCGTGCTTTTGACTGTTTCAGCAATGGGTCTTCAAGCAGCAACAATAATATGCAGTTCGAACTGTTTAAGCAACTATATGTTTCTGGTCGATGGCTAAGTATGAGAGTAATGTAAATTTACATGTAAAACAAATTAAACATATAGAAAAGAGAAGAAACGTTATATACCTTTGGAAAGATAGGTTAAGGTGATAATGTAAGCTTAAGTGTGAGTGGGAAAATGATGTAATGATAGAAAAAAGTATGAACAAAAAGGTACATTATAGGGTCCTAACAACTATCTCAATCATGTATAAACAATTAGTATACCATAGCAATCATGTCACTATTGAATCACAAGAGTGCTGCTCACTCCATCAACCAAATCAACCAAACTGAACCACATCATAGAAGCCATACCAAGAATTCCCTAAGCATTCACAACACATCAAACAACAGTATCCATCAAGACAATAATGTAACCATACCAGTGTCTCAGTGATAGATCTGAGGCCATAGAATGTAGATCTGGAACTTGCCTCATCATCCAAGAGCTTGGCACCAGCTCAAACACAAATCTCCATGATTTTATCCACTCCATGCTCCCTGTACATAGTCAGCCCACGTGTACACTCACCCTATATACAACTAGCCCGTGTGTACACTCACCCTATACACATCCAGCCTGCGTGTACATGCACCCTATACACAAACAACTCGCGTGGGCATCAGAAAATATGGTTTTCTGTGAATCCGAGAATTTTTCCGTCAAGATCTCCGACATTGCCGAAACTTTGATGCGTCCATGAAATCCTCCTCTCGCTCTCTTCCTCAGAATATATCTTCAATCATGCTCAAGAGATCCATACCAATAAGAAGCTCTCCATCAATACTCCAAAAGATAATCACAAGAAGCTCTCCATTGATCCACAACAAAGATTCTCACCCAATGTACATTTTACAAGAGATCCTAGCTTCTTATTTATACTTTCATCTTCTAGGTCACTTAACCCATTTTTAGGTTACTTAACCCATTTCTAGGTCACTT
>ML811115.1:121205-133815 GCA_009831015.1 Picea engelmannii | reverse complement strand
TCCAACCATTCTTCTAGGATAACTCAATCCATAAAGCGTCTTCCCATGAGGGATTTCACCATAAGGGGACCACTTTGGAGTTCATCCATTTGTGCACCTTATCAACCATGATAAGACAATAATGATTCATCTTTGCATCAATTCACCACTGTATCATATATATCAACTATGCATCATGTATCAATGACAACTCATTGATCCATATTCATAAATGCATCATATCAATGATCCATCTTTATCAATTGGTTTCCACTTTGACATCTATCATTCTCATCAAGGACACTGCATATACATTTTTCATCAATCATCAATCAATCAATTACTTGACATCAATCAATGACATCAATCAATCAATTACTTGACATCAATCAATGACATCAATCAATCAAACCATTTACATCAATGAAATATGATCCAACAATCTCCCAAATAATCAAACCATTGGCATCAATGACAAGATGATCCAACAATCTCCCCCTTTGGCATTGATGGCAATACCAACATTGATGTCAACTCCAATTACCAATTATGGATGTCAACATGTAGACAAGGCATGCTCTTCATCAATAGTCAACGTGACTATCTCTCCACATCAATATCTCTCATCAATATACATTAATCACATCAATGTGATTATCTCTCCCCCTTTGAAATCAATGGAAAAGGGCCATTCTCCTCTTGGGACTGCTCCCCCTGTCTTGTTGTTGTTGAATAATATCTCCCCTTTTGAACAAGGGACATCAATCTGATGTTATGCTGAAAATACATTTCTCATGCTCCCTCTATGACCATCGCTCCCCCTAGAATTATGCCTCTGTGCTCTTTCTTCAAATATAGGGCTCTTTTCTAGGTATGCATCTGATAAATATCTCCTCCTAGAATCATGGGGAGAAGAATGACTCCCCCTAAGGGTATGTCTACCCCTATCTTTTTTGCAAGATGAACAATATGCTACCATATGACGATCCTTGGACCTGTTCATGCATCAAACTTGTGCCATACCACACATCATGAAACAAAAGATATGTCACCAATGAAATAGAGAATCATGAACAATATATCCACTAAGTACATCATGTACCAAATTGTAACCACCATGCACAACACCCATGTACATCAACCATGTACATCAAAAATGCGCCAAAAGATATCATCCATGAAATGTATCTACCAATATGCCAACATGTGCATCTACCAATTATGCCAATCATGTGCATCCACCAATATGCCAACCATGTGTATCTACCAAGATGCCAAACAATGTATCATATCACTCAAGATATGTCTCCATCATGAACCAATTGCCACAATCATGTATCAAACAAATACCAATGTTGTGAAAATCAAGTAATACCATATATGAGTGTACTACTATGCACCAATACCACAAAATGACGAGTCCCATACATGTATGCCAAGTCCTCCATAAAACATGTGCCAATCATCCTGCTAGTAAGAGCCTCTACTGATGTACTAGAAATGTACCAATCATGCATCACACATAGATCAAACCATGATGTACAACATGATCACCTCATCAACTCACCAATTATGTAGCCCAATCCATATGCAAAATGCATGCACCATGATATCAACATATGCTTCCAATAATACATCATAAGATATACCAACCATGTACACCACCATCAACATCACAAAATGATTAATTCCAACAGATCATCATCAATCCATACTCTTGGGTTAGTGCCATGCACCCAATATTTATTTTTATTATACCATTGTGTGATCTCACCATGAAAACCTCCAGCAAACAGTGTCAGAACCTCCAATAAACAATGTCAGACCCTGCAATACAGAGTTATATGATCACATCAAACTCCAAGCCATGTGCATTTCCTTTTTCCCAAGGCTTTACAACATATACGCGGCCTGCTGCACAACAAAGCGTATGTGTACGCGACCTATTCAAGGTCATCCTACGTATGCACACAACTATCACCACTGTCACCCGCGTGTGCTTCAGTAGATGAGACATTTGTACTGCCCTTCAGTCTTTCATTATGATTTGGCTGCTCTGTCTTCTTCACCCACTTATGTAGATGACCCTTCTCCTCAGAACTTGATCTCTAAGCATCCATCTTTTCAAATATGTCTCCCTTTCTTAATTCTTTCTTCTAGACATGCTATGTGAATTCCTCATCATGGACTTTCTTCTTGTGCTCCAACACTCCTGGGATTTGTGGCCAAATCCACTACAACTGTAGCATCTCATAGAGTTACAGTGAACAACAATATGTCCTACTTGATCACATATCCAACACCTTGTGGTTTTATAGAATCTTCCATTATATCTCCTTTCATAAGATCTACATTCAAAAGCTTTGTGACCATATCCATTACATGAATAACAATTCCCATGAAAAATACTTTCATACCTTTTCTTTAGTGTCCCAAAAGTAGCTTCTTGATGTCTTCCTTTCTTTGTTCTTTTGAAATATTCTTTGTCTTGTGTAGATGGTTGTTTTGCAACATTGTCTTTCTTCTTTGATGGACTTACCTCATGCTTCTTTGAGGTGCTTGCTTCAACATGTGTATCTTCTCCTTTGTATCCAAGACCTGATTTATCACATGGTGGTCTTTGACTTTCCAATATCTCATCTAAGATTCTTGAGCTATTCAAGAATTTGTTTGACTTATCTACCTTCTTTCTAAGGTCAACAATATCATCGTCTAGCTTACAACATGACTCTTCCTTTTCATTTATTTGAATATTCTTTTGGATTCTTCAATTTGGGTCTTGAGATGAATAATGGTTTCAAAAATTTTGCTAATCTCATCATCTATATTCATGTCTTCTTTTACATTATTTAGTCTTGTGATCTCTTCTTCCTTTTCTTCTAATTTAGAACTCTCTTCTTGTTCTTTGAGCATTCCCTTTAACTTCAAGATGTGCCTTTGACTCCTCCTAAGAAACTTCTTAGTGTTCTCTGAAAGATCGTTATAGTGTGTATAAAAATGATCACTCCTATACATGTATAAACCCTCTTCAATTTCATTTTGAAGTTCCAATAGATTTTCTTCTATTCTTTCCATGGGATAACTATCATCAAACTTTACACAAACTATTTCTAGATTATATTCTTCACTTGAGAAAAATTCAACATCATCACACTTTGAATTATTGCAATCAAGAGTCTTGGGAGATTCTTTACCTTCAATATCTTCTTTCTTGCCAACACCATCACATGATTTTTTGCCTTCATTTGAAATTTCTTCAAGATCTTCCTTTGTGCTATCATTACTTGATTCTTTATCTTCACTTGAAATGTTTTCAAAATCACATTTAAAAACAATACATTCAAGAGTTTTTTATGATTCTTTACCTTTGATGATCTTGATGGAGTGGTCTTCAATTTCTTCCTTCTCCTTCTTGCTTTGATATGTCTCCTCTAGATTTAGCCATAAATCCTTGGTGGAAGTGCATTATCCCAAGCTCTCTTTGATAGGGCTTGAGAGTCCACTAATAATGGTTTTGAGAGCCAATGCCTCATTCTTCTTTCCTTCCCTTTGAGATTCAAACTTTGACCTTTTCTTCAACGAAACATATCTACCGATGGTTGCCTTCCAAATAGCTGCTCCCATTGTCTTTAAATATAATCTCATCTCTATTCTCCAAGTATAATAGTTTTCCTTATCAAGGATTGGAACTTCATCATCCATTTGTGTGTCTATGGATCTCCTTCAAGCTTGTTAAGGTTTGTAGTGAAGGCTTGTTCTGATACCAATTGTTGGACACACCTACCACACTTAGAGGGGGGGGTGAATGAGTGTGGGGCTCTTTTTCCCAAAGCTTCCCTCTTGCACAAAAACTCATCAATTAACATTCAACATTTATTCATTACCCATTGCTGTCATTTATAACCAGTTAGATGTGAGCACATATCAACAACATACATCAGCAATATATCATCAACAAGTCATCACCACAATGAACACAAAGAACACAAGATGTATGTACAATTTTATTTTTATTATGGACTACAATCCTTGGGGTTTATCAAAAACAACTGAATAGAGTACAACTCTGTAAGAGCACCTTCTCTATAATGCAAGACTCAACTTACAGCCTCAGCATCAACTGAGATGAGGCAACAATCCTCAACAGATTTCAATCTGTCAATAGGTACGCAACCTGTCAGTAGTGCAGACCGCGTGTGCACGTGCCCTGACTCACTACAACATGCATGTACACACAACCAATGTATAATGCAACAAGCTTATGCTTTTGAGAAACTAGGGTTTTTCTTTGCTTCACATGATCAGATTCTTTGCAACATGCAATCACTTTCTCTTCTATCTTCCACTGTCCAAACTAACCCACAGCCAGTCACAATACATCCAAGCTCTCCAATAGCTTGCTCATGCTCCTCAACAAATCAATATGAATGCTATCTCAATCATGTATAAACAACTAATATACCATAGTAATCATGTCACTACTAAATCACAAGAGTGCTGCTCACTCCATCAACCAAATCAACCAAACTGAACCACATCATAGAAGCCATACCAAGAATGCCCTAAGCATTCACAACACATCAAACAATAGTATCCATCAAGACAATAATGTAACCATACCAGTGTCTTAGTGATAGATCTGAGGCCATAGAATGCAGATATGGAACCTTCCTCATCATCCAAGAGCTTGGCACCAGCTCAAACACAAATCTCCATTATTTTATCCACTCCACACTCCTTGTACACAGTCAGCCCGTGTGTACACTCACCCTATACACAACCAATCCGCATGTACATGCACCCTATTCACAGACAACCCACGTGGGCATCAGAAAATAGGGTTTTCTCTGAATTCGAGAATTTTGCCGTCAAGATCTCCGACATTGCCAAAACTTTGATGTGTCCATGAGATCCTTGTCGGCACAGGGGCAGACCCAAGGTTCAATGCTCAAGAGCACACCAAAAAAACCCTAACTACTGACCCTTTCAACAACACCTGCGAAGCAGATGAAGTCTCACCTGAGGTAGAGGTAGGGGTGGTTGTAGGACTCAGATGTCTGCAACCTTAGCTGGGACACAGATATGTGATTATCTTGCTTACAACGCACTTAGCATCAGTTATTCCTTAACATACATTAATTAATACACTTCACTAGAAGCACAGAGCATCGCAATGAATACTTATACTAAGGATGATTCAGTAGTTAGCCACATAAATATAGGTTAGATTTAATAGATTAAGCACTAAGCATCTTATATATCAGATCTAACGTTCATTCATATATCATCAACACAGAGCATAACTAGATCTACTTAATCCAATACAACACTTAGCCAAGAAAGAGATAAATACATTAGAGCAAAGCACAAAGCACTGTACACACAGTTACCATGGTTCACGCCCACCCTGGGGCTACATCCACAAAGTCTTCTTTATATTATCTTGGTCAAGCAGTTACACCATAGAGCTTCAATGACCCTTACTTTGCACATGACAAAAGATCTGCGCAGCTCGCTAGATCCTTCTTCCTTTCTCTTCTTGACACCAAACTGCACTTAGCTTTCCGATCTCATGCACAAAGCACTCTAAGATACATCCAATCACACAGATCCAGTTACTAGCACTACGCTTCCAGTTATACATCACATAGATGTACTACATTACTATTACTACTATCTTACAACTTATCCCCTATTTACATTGCCTATTTATAGGTTACAAAATGGGCCTAAACGTGGGTAAACCCACGGGCCGGCATCCCTTTCCCATTACATCAACCCAAAACCCTAAAATGGACCCAAAAATAGGTCTTGCTTCCTTACTTTCCACTTTGTGTTGCACTCCTTCCTTGGCAAGCTGTCGTAGTTCCAAAAGTGGTCAATTATGACCAAGTATTCTTCAAAACTTGGTCAAGGGCCAACAACCCCCTAACACTCACCTGTGACTCATTCCGAGTCATTCAGGTCTGACTAATTCCACTTCGAACGCCTCAAGCTTGGCTCGAGCGGCTTCGACCTGCTGCAGTGAAACAACCTCTTGTTCAGTAAATTCTTGTATCACTGTGTCATTGAGTAGTCCTTCCAGGCATTGTTCTGCAGTGATGATGTTAGAATATAGAAGATGGTGTGCTCGTTTTACCATTGAAGATACCCTCATCACCCAACCACAGGCCGAAGCCTGCCTTCGAGCACCTTAACCTTGACCTGAGAATTCCTCTGAAAGCAAACCCTAGGCTAGATAGCCAAACAAAGAGCAACGCATCTATCCCCAAGGATAGCGCATCATAAAAAGCTGATCAGATAGTCCAAACCCTAGCCAAGAGATATCCAAACCAAATATTGAAACTTGCTGTTGCTGCAGCTGCACCTGCAACCCTCCTCCAAACCTGTGCACCAACTGCAACTGCAGTGCGCACCAACTGGGAAAACTGCAGTCCTGAGATGTGACAGATGAAAACTGACGCCCTGTATTTATAGTAATCTTGCCAGTTTACTGGGGCCGACTTCTCCTTCTGGGTATGTGTCTGTTCAGTATATTATTATTAATTCTGGCTAACTTCTTCTCTTGGAGGCTAATAGCCTAATATAAATTATATTCTTGAGCTGACAAGGATTCTAGGGTTATTAGCCAATTCATTAGGGTTTCTCTTGCTTCCCAGAGTCTTCTATTCTCGTCAGGTTCACATATAGAGGTAAATACCTCCCGCAGCTACCATAATATTAACAGATGACACCCTGTTCTAGTTCAACTCCCTGGCTTTCAAGTGCGGCAAACAATTGGCATGCCTTCTCTTGGAGTGGTTGCAGTCTTTGAGAGACTTCCATTACTTTACTTTGCAGCGTGTGTACTTTTTGTTGGGCTGTGCGTTGTTCTGCGAACCTCTTCATTCTTTCAATTGGGGTCACAGACTTCAGCTGTGCTTGTAGCACATCTGTATGCTTATTTTCTTCATGGAGCTACACCTCCAATGTCTGCAATTCTGGATTCTCTGTGAGGGTTTCATAAGTCTGGGCGCTTCTAGTGCTTAGCTACCTACATTTCGAAGCCAAAGTTTTTAATCGGGCGACTGCACTTCGAGCAGTGGCCTCTCTTAGATCTCTTATATCTTGGGGTGTCTCAGGCATGGTGCAGAGCTCCAGATCTGTGATGCGCTATTGAAGTTGCGGGATTACTTCTTCTAGTTGGGTCACCTGCTATGGGAGATGATCTTCCATCTTCACTTCTATGATCATCATAGAGCGTAGTGCTTTGTGAACTCTCTCCTGTACTTCAAGTTGCTATGCTAGCAACTGGTCCTTTCTCTACTGTAATTGTGCTTTTTCCTCTTCCCACTTCACTTATAAGGCAAGCTTCTTCTGTTCTGCCTTCCTCTGTTGTTCTCCATGTGCGCTCTGTTCTTGCGCCAAAGCCTGGGTGGCTTGCGCTATGTCTTCTTGAGCTCGTCGAAGGCGAGCTTCTACTTTCTCAGTGATCTGGCGTCACTGTGTGGGATCATCACATGTTCCTGATATTTCCATTGTTAATGGTGCCATAGAAACTGCTTGGCTGGACTGGAGTGCCTGCTGCACTTCTTTGAATTCATGCATGATCCGGCTGAATAGATCCTCCTGCTTTGCTTCTTTCTTTTCCGCGAGCTCTAGTGAAAAATCATTTAGTGCGGCAATTAAGAAGTCAAAATCATCCAGGGTAAGGATAGTTTTAAGCATGGTTCGGGAGGCCTTATTTTTCTTTCTGGATGAGGGCTTTGGTGGGGCAATCTTCCTTTTCTTGGAGGGATCTTCCTCATCCCTAGGCGGAGTAACCTTGCCTTTGCTCTGTTAAAATTCTGTGCCCCCTAGTTCTTCATCATTAACTCCCTTCGCAGGTGAGAGTGAAGTAGTCTTCATGGATGTGCTATGGATATCTTGGACTTCCACATCCTTCTTAGTCTTGTGCGGTCCTGGTGTATTCGGCATAGCTTCAGGGCTATCTACGTCGGACATCTTTGCGGGGTTTGCTGCAACAAGGAGGTCTGCATACCATTCCTTGGTAATCTCCTCTAAGTCATCTTCTGTCAGCTTGTTATATGACTGGAGTTGTTGTTTGTGCTCATCTACATGCGCTGTGATGTAGGTGAAGTGATGATCTGCGCTGAATTTCATCAAAGGTATAAACCTATGAAGTGTGTTGGGTGTAATGCATGGTGTAGACTGAATAACATTCTTCAACTGAGTGTAGTAAGTGTGGAAGAAAACATTGGAATGCCACTGTTTGTTCATGTCGTTGGAGTACCACAACGTACAAAACTTCGTGGCCAATGGTTCAAAGGGTTCGATCTCCAGAAATGTGGCTCCCTCGAGCAGTTCCCATGCAATGAAAGCGATGAGTATGAGAAACCAGCTAAAGTGGAACTCATACCCTTGGTCCTGTGCTTGTCTACAGTCAAGCTCTAGCTGATTTATAAGGTATTTTTCCCAGTTCATTTGTAGTCCCTCCGCGCACTTCCTTGTGAGGTCAACTACAAATTCGGTCACCCGTGTAGGTCTATTTTTTCGGACTAAATTTCCTGCGATCAGCTGGAAACAAAAGCGCACTGCTGCATTCTCAATGGAGGCTACCTTGTAACCTCGCGTGCCTTTCTCCAGATCGCCATATGTGTCTTTTATTCATTGAGCGAGGGCATGATCTGCGATCTTTCCAGGGTAAAATTCCTACGGGTCAAGGTCCTGCATGCTTAGCCCAGTGATCCGATTGATCAGAATCGGATCCATAATGATACAACGGTCCAACCATAGGTATTAGCAGGACAACAACAGTCTAACCCATTCATTGACTTCCTGATGCCTCCCAAAATGTGGAATATTCATTACGTTGAGGAGGGTTGACTGCGCAAGGTTATGGGTCCATTGCTGTGGTACAATCTTGGGATTTTTTCCTTTTGTAATAGTCAAATACTTGTGCGGGGCTAGCATACTGTAAACCTTGCAATATCCAAGGTTAAAATCGCTAAATTTTAGCGCGGTGAGTTTCTCTTGGTTAGCATGAACTGTGCGCACCCCTTTTGGGAGGTACGCCGTGACTAGAACATAGTCGAAGTCTCTGGGTACAGTGTCTCGATTCACTGGTCTGCTTAGTGGTGGGATATATTTAGGCAATATTCTTGGGATCATCTTCACAGTGGAAAATTCATTTCCGAGCTTAGATCATCTTTCCGAAGGTGGTCAGGATGGTCCTGCTCGAGCAGTGGAGGGGGAAGATGGAAGTGCACCCGAGGACGATGCCTGTACACCTGTAGACATTCCACATTCTGACATGACTCTCTCAGTCATTAAATCAATTAGAACTTCTTCAAAAATTTTCTCAGTAGCATTGAGCTCGTCCAACATACAAACTTGGGTCAGCTGGCTCGGGTGCAATAGGAATTCAGAGACTACAATGAATAGTAATAAAATGATCTCAGGGTAAGTAAAGCTTCAGGGTTTGCGCTCAAATTCTCAGTTAGCAAAAATTATTCTCGGTGCGTGGTGTGATGGGTTAAGTAGACAATCTCAGCAACGGTATGCTTGCAATGGACATGGGGCCTTCATTAACTTCGTTCTATCCATTCTGGTGCTATCCAATGGTCTAGTGGTAACCCATAACTGCTTTTCGATCCATTCAGAGTGACGGTCAAACAGGTATATCGGTTCCAACGACTATATTTCTTCGTCATGGTGAAGTACGCTATGTCGTTGCTCTGATATCTCGACGAAGCTCTAATTCTGCAATTCTTCTTGCTGCGAAGTGTTCTCTAGAACCCTTGTAACCTTACAGTATTAGCCCTTTTCTTTCTTAACTTCCTAGCCTTCTTCCTAGTGAGCTTCGTCTCAGTAATGCTTTTACCATTCTGATGTTTATCTTCTGTGGTCTTAGTTACTTCACCCTGTTGAAAGTCTTTCCTAGGGTTCCTTGATAATACTTGTTCTGTATCAAAAATAGGTAACTCGATATTTTGCAGATCCTCAAGTGTTCTCTTAGCTTCAACATCGGAGTTGCTAATATTGAATATCTGTGATCTTCTCTTCTATTCTTCAATCAAGTGCTCAATCCTTCTGGTCATAAAGTCTTTTAACTCTTGCTTCTTCTGTTCCAAAAATTTATCTTCTTCTTTTCATTTGGCTTGTTCTCTATCAATCCAAGGTTTCCCTATGAGCATGGTAAACGGGGCGCTGTCTTCAACAAATTTAATGATCTCAAAGTCTTCCTTTTTTAAAGTTCCATTGACAGTCATAGGTATCCGGGCGAGCCTTCCACATAGGTTTACTAGCTTTCCTCTGAAGAAACTTGTTCCTCCTAGGGAAGGGATCACGACAAGATTTCCTATAGCTTCCCAAGTTCTTTCTGGCATAATGTTCACTTGTGTTTCTTCATCAAGAGTGCAGTCAATGTCAAAGTCCCCTATTCTTGCTTCGATTTGCTCATTTTCTTTGAAGATCTATGATAGCCTAACATGTCGGTGGTCATTCAAGGTATCTTTCATCTGTAGCAATATATTTTTTGATTCTTTCTAGGTTTCTGCTATAATCTTGGTCTCTTGATCTCCTTCAGGGTTTGCTTGCTCCATATTCAACTTCTCAAGCCTAGCAATCATTCTAGGGAAATCCAATACTTTATGGTCCATAGCCTTACAACAGAGGCAACTAGCTCTTCTCCCATGGCATTTCTTAGCAAGATGTCCCGGTCTTTTGCAACTATGACAGAGGGTTAATCCTCTTTTTTGTTTAGATGTTCCCCAACTCCTTCTATACTGCGCACCAGTATAATGGTGACTAGCCTGCAAAAAAATCTTTCTAGGATCCTGCATCCACTTGTTAGTCCAAACATTCTTTCGATGCATAGGTATAACATATCTATCACTATACTTATCAGATCTATTCATATCAAACTTTCTTTTATCTATTAATGCCCTAGTTTTGAAGCTAGGACATAATCTATCAAACATACCTAAATCCATGCTTTAGAAACAAAAAATTCCACTTATCTTACTTCTATAGAGCACAAAGCTTCTAGATCTAAGACTTTTAACTATTCTTACCTTTATCAAAGCACAGAGCTTACAGATCTTACCTTTTTCTTGCATATCTAACCTCTTTCTTCACAGATTTGACTTCTTTTCTTCATATCTGACCTCTTTTCTTCAGATCTAACCTCTCTTTCTTGGCACAAAGCTTCATAGGTCAAACAGAACATTGCACACTAGGGCAACAGATCTACGCACATAGATTATTTTTCACAAGGCTTCTTCTTCTTCAGTTCCCAACAATCACAGTTTTAGGTCCCGACAACATAACCATTTGTTGGCACAGGGGCAGACCCAGGGTTCAACGCTCAAGAGCGCACTAACAAAACCATAACTACCAACCCTTTCGGAAACACCTACGAATAATATAAAGTCTCACCCGAGGTAGAGGTAGGGGGTGGTTGCAGGACTCAGATGTCTGCAACCTTAGCTGGGACACAGATCTGTGATTATCTTGCTTAGAACGCACTTAGCATTAGTTATTCCTTAACATACATTCATTAATACACTTCGTCAGAAGCACAGAACATCGCAGTGAATACTTATAATAAGGATGATTTAGTACTTAGCCACATAAATATAGGTTATATTCAAAAGATCAAGCACTAATCATCTTATATATCAGATCTAATGTTCATTCATATATCATTAGCACAGAGCATAACTAGATCTACTTAATCACATCAAGCACTTAGCCAAGAAAGAGATAAACACATTAGAGCGAAGCACAAATCACTGTACACATAGTTACTGTGGTTCACCCCCACCCTGGGGCTACGTCCACAAAGTCTTCTTTATATTATCTTGGTCAAGCAGTTACAACACAGAGCTTCAATGACCCTTACTTCGCATAGGACAAAAGATCTGCGCAGCTCGCTAGATCCTTCTTCCTTTCTCTTCAACACAAGACTACACCAAACTGCACTTAGCTTTCCGATCTCATGCACAGAGCACTCTAATATACATCCAATCACATAGATCCAGTTACTAACACTAAGCTTCCAGTTATACATCACATAGATGTACTACATTACTATTACTACTATCTTACTACTTCTCCCCTATTTACATTGCCTATTTATAGGTTACAAAATGGGCCTAAATGTGGGTAAACCCACGGGCCGACATCCCTTTCCCGTTACATCAACCCAAAACCATAAAATGGACCCAAAAATAGGTCTTGCTTCCTTAATTTTCGTTTCACGTTTTTCTCCTTCCTTGACAAGCTGTTGCAGTTCCAAAAGTGGTCAATTATGACCAAGTATTCTTCAAAATTTGGTCAAGGGCCAACACTCCTCCTCTCGCTCTCTTCCTCAGAATAGATCTTCAATCATGCTCAAGAGATCCATACTAATAATATGCTCTCACAAGAAGCTCTCCATCAATACTCCAAAATATATTCACAAGAAGCTCTCCATTGATCCACAACAAGGATTCTCACCCAATGTACATTTTACAAGAGATCATAGCTTCTTATTTATACTTTCATCTTCTAGGTCACTTAACCCATTTTTAGGTTACTTAACCCATTTCTAGGTCACTTAACCTATTTTCCTTATTTTAGGGTTAACCACTTTCAATGAATAGAAAGT
>ML811115.1:90668-107012 GCA_009831015.1 Picea engelmannii | reverse complement strand
GCCCGAATCAACGATGCTCAAGCGATTCTGGACCCCCCTTGCCTTTCTACCTTTAATGCAGGGGGGGTCCGGAATGGTGGAATGTTAACGTGGGCCCCCTTCCTGTCGTGTCACTGTCTGAGTCGTCCTCCCCGTTGCCACCTGTTCTCCACCTACTGCCACCCTCTTCCCCCGTCATATGTCCAACTTCCCTCTCTCCATCCACGTGGCATTCCTCAGCTGATGTCACAACTCCCATTTCCTCTCCATCACCTCCACAGTGTTGACGCCATCACTCCTGTCATACCCTTTTTCACATCTGCCATAGGGGTCCCTCGCAGCAGTCCAACGAAGCAACATCCAAAGAGAGACCATTCAGCTGATCCAGGTGGCACCATTAGGATACCTCCATGTCCCTGAAGGCAGAGTTGACCGAGGCTATCCCCAGTCCCAAGAAAGCAGTTATTGTGGTTGTTGCTAGTGGTTGAGCATCATCTCCGCCATAAAAAGAAAGTCCAACAAAGGACTAAAGCTGGTCGATTCATCTGCAGCAGGACAGTCTAAAATCTGATAGCGTTTGTCATGGGTGCACGATCAGCCAGAGTCTACATGCGCAGACTGTCAGAAGACATGCAGACGTAATGTTTTTAATTCATCGTCTTGTTTTTGTTGCTGTTGTTGTTTTGAGTATATGAAGGCGTTTTTTCCATTTTTGTAAGCATCGATGGTAGAGCGAAGCTCCCGACTGTAACGTTTTAGTAGACGTCTCTAGTTCTTTGGTTATGTATCTGTATGTAAGATTTCTTGTTTAATGATAGATAGTTTTCTTATCCCATCTAGTTTTCATCTCATACCGAGGGAGTTCATGATTGACTGATTCACATGAATTATTGCAATTATGTTACGATAAAGGATTTATTGTTGCATTGTTGTATTATCTGGTTTTCTGCGTTTGAATGTAAGAAGATCTTGCGTTTAGATGTTTTCTCCTACAGTTTGTTAGAAACCCAATGTTTATAACATACCTTTACATTTCTCTTATACAAGTCTTCTCCCTACTCACCCTTACTACAACTCACTGTCTGAAGTTTATCTAAGACCTCACTTGCCCATGCATGCCTGGCCTAGTTTCAGAGTTAGAAAAACATTGTTTTGATTTAACTTCCATTCGATCACCCCTTTTTATAAACAAATCGTGACATAAACTGATGGGTGTCGGCCTCTGCTCCTGCTGCAATCCAGGAGGAACTTCTGACGCTAACATTTCTGGCACCGTTGTCGAGGAAAAAATTGAAGATTTTCCTTGGGTAGAACGACATTGAGCCTCTGATTCTGAAGGTGCATCAGGCATCAGATCCCTTAAATATTGCTATTGTGCACCTAACGACTCCAATGGGGAAAATCCAAGGTTTCCACATCACTCTTTCAGCTGTGGCTACTGTTAGCACACCTGAAAGCTGACCTGGAGGAGCTTTCTCGAGAAAGTTTTAGCAACTGCTTTCTCAGCCTGGGAAGCTTCCCGGGGTAACAACAACGTAAGATCTGGCCTTTGATGGTGAACAAGGACTAGGCACATTCGAGGCTGCGCATCTTTCACCTGGTGGCTCCATGATTCGAGGATCGATTGGCGACTCCACTGGTTTGGAATGGAGAAAATATTAGCTCGAAGGTTTGCTCCTTTTAATTTTCCTGCTATTCCTGGTTTTCCTAATGTTGTCCCTTCTCCGAATCAATGGGGCAATTATTTGCCCATATTTGGAAAATGTGAAGAGGACAACCCTGCTCAGCACCTCAGTGAGTTTCATGAACTCATGCATCAGTGGGAGATACATCATGAGGATGTATTACTGAAAATGTTCATGTTCTCGTTAGTAGGGGATGCTCGTAGATGGTATTATTCTTTACCCTTTACTAGAATTTCTTCACTCAGTGAATTCCATGCAGCTTTCATTGCCTATTGTCAGGAGCTTTATCCCTCTGAGTTGATTTTTCATAACTGTTGTGAGGGATACTACAACAAATGTATACAAGATAGAGCTGTCTCTTATGTAGGCTATGCGGATGATATTGATGACCTGGATAAGAAATCAATCCATTCTCCTCCCCATTCTTCTGCTTCAGGCGGAGTTATGGAGCTGGTAAAATCTATCGCTACCAGACTAGACAGGTGGGAAGCTGAGCGATGTGTAGAGGATTTTCCACCCTTTGAAGAAGATGATTTTGGTATCTCTACAATGGATGATTATGAAGATCCCAGGGAGGAAGAAGATACTTCAGGCGGAGTTATGGAATTGATAAAATCTATCACTGTCAGACTTGACAGGTGGGAAGTTGAACAATGTGCTGAGGATTTCCCATCCTTTGAAGCAGATGCCCTTAGCAGCTCTACTGAGGGCGATTATGAAAAAATCTTTCCCACGGGTCCTGTTTATGGTCATTATGAATCTGACCCATGGGAGAGCCAAGAAGAAGAAATCCTCCCAGATATGATTATGTCTGATGGAGGCTGTGATGATGAGGGATGTAAGGATAGAAGACTGGGGGAAGAAGATGCTCTGAGTGAACTGGTAGAGCAGGAGAAATCTCTCACTGCCCAACATGCAAGGTTGGAATCTGAAGGCAACGGAGAGGGTTTTTCCGGTCCTTGAGGCACATGTTCTTAGCAGCTCTTTTGAAGAGATTATCGAAGATTTCTTAGATATGTTAGCATTTGCCCCTGATGAGCCTACTGTCTCAGATTTAAACGAAGAAGCCATTGTGGAAGAGGATTGTTCTTTCTTCCTTCACGAGATTTCCTATGATGTATTTACATTTGGGATTGAAGAGAAGGATCGGGAGACTGTTCCCTTTTTACAAGATGGGGAAGTGCACGAAGAAGAGGAGGAAGAACTAGAAGGACAGTTGAGTGCGCATTTCATGTTCTATCCGGAGCCAGTCAACGAACAACCACTGCCTGAGATCAACGAGCCTACGTCAATTATCCTCCTATCTGTGCTTATCAGAAATATTCAGCCACAGGTGGACAATTGTGTAGCAGAGGAGGCTGCCTGTCGCCAATTTTCTGAAATTTGTCACTCATTCCAGGACCCTGTCAGCAAGTACATGGAGTGGCATTTCCATTATGCCTTGGAGCCACCCTATTTCATATCAACTTCAGACTGTAAGGAGAAGTTGAAGAGCGTAACCATTCTGTTGTCATGGTTACACCAACTGTTCATGATCATCGACAAAAGGAAGGAGCTTCTGTTAAGAAAGCCATTTGAATGGCTATGGTGGAAGTTCGCTTTCACCTAGCCCCATGTAAAGGATTTTATTAGTTTAGGTCTGTACATAAATAAGCTCTTTGAGCATGTATCTATTTGTTTTGTTTCTCCTTTACTTTTCGGTCGATATTTTCAGCAGCAGGATATTTTGAGCTTGACTTCATAGCCCAACAACAAGGCCCTGAAACTGCAGAATGAGTTCTTAGAGCATCACAGGGATGAATCTATCCCCCATGGAGCCTAATGTTAGCAACATTTCTTGTAAAGGGGGGAAAATAGGAAGAAATGGGGTAAAAACCCCACTTACCCTAAGTTCGGGGCGCGAATGTGCCTGTGGTTAAGCAGCAAGCAGAACTGGGNGGGGAGGGGGGCGGGGGTCCAGAATCGAGCGCGCAACTCTCCGACGACCGTGATCAGAGCGCCCGGATCAACAACGCTCAAGCGATTCCGGACCTCCCTTTCCTTTCTACCTTTAATGACGAGTCAAGGACATGTGGTTGTATCCACCTTCCAGTTGTAGCCAAAGAACATAGGGGGTTGTAGCCTCCTTCTGGTTGTAGCCAGAGAATTGGGGAGTTGGAGCTTCCCTCAGGTTGTAGCCTGATAAACTAGGAGGTTGGAGCCTCCTTCCATTTGCAGCTGGAAAACAAAGGAAGTTGGTGCTTCCAATGAATGTAATTCTTCAAGACATATAAGAAAAATCATTTCATGGTTTCCTCCCGCTTTGGGTTTCCACGTAAAACACTGGTGTATTGTGTATGTGTATGATTGTTCATTTTTTCATTGCTCATTATTGGATGATAATTCTACATTGATATAACACTTGGATTATTTGGTTAAAAAGGATTATAATTTCTCTATTATTGATTCACCCCCCCACTCTTAGTAATCCAACAATTGGTATCAGAGCAGGTTCCTTCAGAAATCAATTTAACCACTGAATGGTAGATCATGGAGAGCAACAGATTGTATAAAAATGGAATACCACAGTTTGATGGAAAGAAGTATGCTCTTTGGAGCATAAGGATGAAGACATATATACAGGCACAGGGATTTGAAATTTGGCAATCAATTGCAGATGGATACACAACACCAATAGTTCCACCAACAAATGACAAAGTAGTGAAACTCGATCAGAATAATTCCAAAGCCACAAATGCACTTTTGAATGGTCTTAGTGAAATGATATTCACCAAAGTTGCACATTGTAAGTCCGCTAAAGAGATTTGGGAGAAGCTTCGAAATATTTATGAAGGAGATTCAAAATTCAAAGTAGCAAAGCTTGAAACTTACAGAGGTCAGTTCAAACAACTAAAGATGAAGGAAGATGAGAATATTGCAGCCTACTTCTTACAATTCAATGAAGAAGTGAATGCAATCATAGGATTGGGAGAAGAAATTGAAGAATCTGTAATTGTTCAAAAGGTACTAATATCTCTTCCTATGAGATTTGACCCTAAGACATCAACACTAGAAGAAAGATCAAATCTAAACTCAATAAGCATGGACGAACTTCATGGAAAATTCATAGCATATGAAATGATAACTGAACAAGAAACTCCAGATGTAAAACAAGCAGCCTTCAAAGCATCCAAAAGATCAAAGCAAAAGGAAAATCAATAAGAAGAACATATAAGCAATAGTGACATCTCGGAAGATGATGAATAAGTGGCCAACTTCGTCAAAACATTGAACAAGGGAACCGACGATAGGTATAGAGGTAAAATTCCTTTAATTGGTTTTAATTGTGATGGTATTGGTCATTTTGCAAACAAATGTCCTCATGAGAAAAAGAGAAATAATGAAGGTTACTCAAAAGACAAACAAACATATAAAGGCAAAATAGCTACAAAGAAAGTTTTCAAGAAAATCTTATGCACCAAAGAAGACATCTCATCATCAGATGAAGATGAAGTCAGTGACAATGAGACAGGAAGATTTCTATTCATGGCAGTAGAAGACTTTGATAAATAAGACACCGAAGAAGAATATGAAGAAGAAGAAGAAGAATATGAAGAAGTCGAAGAAGAAATTGAAGAGGTAGAAGTTGACTACCAAGAATAATTGATGTGTGCCATAGAATTTATTAGAAGAGAAAAGAAGAAAAACAAGAAACTACAAGAGAAACTGGACAAGAAAGAAGATACTCAAGAACTAGAACAAATGATCACAAATTTGAATTTTCAAATAGAAGAAGATAAAATAATTGAAGAAGCACTCAAAGAACAACTAGAAGAAAATGACAGGAACATTGGAAATTTGGAAGCAAAGATTGTTACATTAAGAAAGGATATTCAAAAGAAAAATATGCAGAATAGCTCAAAAGTTTTGGATGACATTATCAACAGTAAAAAATCTCATCTTGACAAGTCTGGACTGGGATACAATCAGACAGAAAAGGGATCAAGCTCCAAAACAACAGAGCAATAAACATATCCAAAAAGCTATGCAGAAAACTTCAAAGGGGATGGGAAGATATACAAGGAAGATTACATGGACACTCCTCCACCGAGAAGATTCAGATTTCATAACAACAGATAGGTAGGCCTCAAGAAGAAGAAGGATTCATAAGAGCACCTCCTTTCAGAAGATCTTCAACTCCCAGGTATCAAACTATATTTTTTGGTTTATGTTATGCATGTAATATTTTTGGACATAAAGCTATGAATTGCAGAGCTAACAACTTTGAAAGTCATACACAAAAGGGTTATCCAAGAAGGTCTAGTGAAACACAAAGAAGAAGTTACAACATGTTTGAATATTTAAGCACTGAAGTGGAATGTTACAAATGTAAAAACTTTGTACACATGGCCAAAGATTGCAGAATGACAGTCCCTCCTAGAGAACCATAACATAATAACAACAGTCACAGACAAGAACCTCAGAAAAGGACATGGATAAGAAATTAGAACCAATATAACAATGAAGAATGCACACTCTCTCTACAAGCTAAGCATAAGAAACATGGTTGGTATGTTGACAATGGTTGTTCAAAGCACATGACAGGTGATAGAGACAGGTTTCTTACATTAAGAAAGGAAAGAGATGGATCAGTCTCATCTGGAAATGATGATTCAACTAAAATCATTGGAAAATGCACAGTCAAAATTGGGAACACGAATACAAAGGAAGAAAATGTTCTACTAGTAGAATATATGAAACATAATCTTCTAAGTGTGAGTCAAATGTGTGACCAAGGTCAAAAAGTTACTTTCGATTCACAAAAGTGCGAGATAAGAAAAGAAGGTTCAAGAAAATTGATTGCTACAGCTGCAAGAACTTCATGTAACATATATGTGTTAAGTGAAATTGGAAATGAAAAGTGTTGTCTAGGAAAGGAATATGAAAGTTGGCTATGGCACAAAAGATTGGGTGACATACATTTTGATAACCTTGTCAAAGTCAACAAAAGATAAGAGGTCAGATAAATGCCCCAGATCATGAAACCAACCAACACTTTATGCAAGCATTGTCAACAAGGAAAACAAACAAAGACCAGGTTCAAATCAAAGGAATATTCAACGGCAAGACCACTGAAAATTTTGCACACTGATCTAGTTGGACCAACTACAACAAAGGGTTTAAAAGTTGAGAAATACTTTATGTTATTAGTTGATGATTATATAAGAATGATTGCAGTTTTCTTTCTCAAGAATAAGTCAGAAGCTTTTGAAAACTTTAAGATCTACAAGGAAATGGTTGAAAATAAAATGGATTCAAAAATCAAATGCTTGAGATCTGATAATGGAGGAGAGTTCACTTCAAAATAATTTATGGACTACTATAGTAGTCATGGAATAAAAGGGAAATTTTCCGTTGCTAGGACACCTCAACAGAATGGAGTTGTTGAAAGAAAGAACAAGACACTACAAGAAATGACTCGAACAATGCTAATGGATTCCAAATTGACAGATATATTTTGGAAAAATACAGTGCATACAATAGTTCGCATTCAAAAAAAAGTAATGGTTAGAAAGAAAACTAACAAAAATCCCTACGATCTATGGAAAGGAAGACCAACAAATGTGAAGCACTTCAGAGTTTTTGGAAGAAAATGCTACATCAAAAGAGAAGATGGCAGAATGCGAAAGTTTGAATCTTGTGTGGACAAAGGAGTACTTGTTGGTTACTCAAGTACAAGGCAAACATACAGGTGTTAATATCTGAGATTGAACAAAGTTGTGGAAAGCATCAACGTAACAATTGATGAAACAGGCAGACCAAAATCAAAGTAAGAAGAAAATGAATCAATGGAACAACCTTTATAAGAAGAAGCAAAAGAAGAAAAAGAAGTAGAAGAGGAAGATGAAGAGAA
The DNA here is from genome assembly GCA_009831015.1 of Picea engelmannii. Taxonomy (NCBI): domain Eukaryota; kingdom Viridiplantae; phylum Streptophyta; class Pinopsida; order Pinales; family Pinaceae; genus Picea; species Picea engelmannii. The sequence goes on along the minus strand of ML811115.1, from coordinate 99,455 downwards.
TCTGACAGAAACATAAGAGAAAGTTCAACAAGTGTCTCCAAAGACACCTAACAGATGAGTACAGAAGAATCATCCTTCAGATCAGATTATCAGAAACAAAGATGCAGGAGTTGAGACTAGAGGAAGAATCCGTTCACCAGAACAAACACACCTAGCACTCTTATCTACAATTGAACCAAATTGTTTTGAAGAAGCCAACAAGGATGAATTTTGGAATAAGTCCATGGATGAAGAATTGGATCAAATAGAGAAAAATGACACTTGAGAATTGGTTCCAAGACCAAAGAATAAGAATGTGATCTTCACAAAATGAGTTTTCAGGAATAAATTGAATGAATATGGACAAGTTACAAGGAACAAAGCTTGATTGGTATGTAAATAATATGCATAGATTGAAGGAGTCGACTTTGAAGAGACATTTTCCCCAGTTTTCAGAATGGAAGAAATCTGTTTGCTTTTAGCTTATGCATGCTCCAAAAATATTAAAGTGTATCAGATGGACATAAAATCATCTTTTCTGAATGGGGAACTTGAAGAAGAAGTCTACATTGAATAGTCAGAAGGATTTCAGTTGTTAGAGAACTCATATTATGTGTGTAAATTAAAGAATGCCTTGTATGGTCTAAAACATGATACTAGAGCATGGTACTCTAGACTGGATAAGTATCTACAACAGGAGAGTTTCATAAAAGGAACTGCAGACAACAACCTCTACATCAAGGTAAGTCAAGGTAATATTTTATTAATTGAAGTTTATGTTGATGATATTATTTTTGGTAGTGATGATGATAGGTTAAGCCAGAAATTTGCAAAGGATATGCAGAATGAATTTGAAATGTCGTTACTTGGAGAACTATCCTTCTTTCTGGGACTTCAGATACATCAAAGCAATGAAGAAATTTTTATTTCTTAAACCATGTATATTAGAGAAATGTTAAAGATGTTCGGAATGGAAGATTGGAAACCAATTATCACTCCCATGCAAACCAGTTGCAAGTTGAACAAATATGATGATTCAAAGTCTACAGAGCAGAGGCAATATAGTTCAATGATTGGAAACCTACTATATGTGACAACATCCAGACCAGATATAATGCAGGCAGTTGGATAGGTGACATGATTTCAAGAAGCATCAAAGGAATCACATGTATTAGCAGTGAAGAGGATTTTTAGATATCTCAAAGGAACAAAAGAGTTTGAATTATGGTATCCAAAAGGAAATGATCTATCGCTTATTGCCTATAGAGATGCAGATTGGGCAGGTTGTATTGATGATCAATGAAGCACCATTGGAGCAGTGTTCTACTTGTGTGAGTGTTTAGTATCATGGCTAAGAAAGAAACAATCATTAGTATCTTTATCTGCAGTTGAGGCCAAGTATATTGCAACAACATAATGTTGTACATAGGTTCTTTGGATGAAACAAAATCTGACAGATATACAGGTTGAGTATGATGCACCCATTCCAATCTATTGTGATAATACAAGCACCATCATTATCTCAAAGAACCCAATGATGCACTCCAAGACGAAGCACATTCCAATCAAGAATCACTTTCTACGAGAGCAGGTTGCAGAAAAGAACATCAGAGTTGAGTATGTGGGCAAAAAAGAACAAGTGGAAGACATCTTTACAAAACCACTTCCACATGAAGACTTTGAGTATCTTCGTCAGAGACTTAGAGTTATTTCTACACCAAAATGATTTATTTTGAATTCTTATCTTATATGTCTTAGATGTACACGAGGAAGCACCAAAAAGAGGACAATTCAGTCAGGTGGAGCAACCCTAGATAGAAAGATACCTTTTCCATTGATGACAAAGGGGGAGAGATTCATCATATGCATAGGAAAGAGGCATGGTTCCAGGGGGAGGAATGGTCACAGAGATGCAGAAGACAGAGACATGTTTCCAGTGGGAGCATGAGTGATATGACTTCAATATTGCATGACATAATTTCAGTTTTTCTTCATAGTGTTTCCATCAATGCCAAAGGGGGATATTGTTGATTAAGGTTGGTTTCCATTGATGTAAACCCTTTAATAAATACCGATAACACAAACAATGAACTCCAAAGTGGTCCCTTTATGGTGAAATTCCTCACGGGAAGGCGCTTTGTGGATTGAGTTATCCTAGAAGTATGGTTAGAGAACCCATGCTTACTTGTGGAATAATGAGATGAAGGTCAGTGAATTTTTTAGTGAAAATATCCTATATGGATAGTGCTTTTCATTCCATTTTTGATGGTATGTGGAACGTCACATAACTCCTCATGGTTAGATATTTATGGCCATGAGAAGTTGGAGAACCCAGGTTTGGGTAATGGACCCAAGTTTGTTTGATGGATAATGGTATGCGTTTTGATATATTTGAAGGTAATACTATTCTATATGGATAGTAAATGTAATTCCATTTCTGGTGGTACGTGGAACATCACATAACTCCTCACGGTTTGAGATTTATGGCCTTACGAAGTTGGAGGACCCTCATATGTCATCTAGAAGCCCCAAAAGGTCAAAGTAGTCAAAGTGGTTTAAGAGACTTTAGAAGGTAAATCATAAAGTGAAGTGATGAGTGTACTATAATTCAAAGTGGATACAAAAGAAATTATTTAAATAATAAATTTAATGGAGAAATTAGAAGTGGGTTAACCCTAAAATAAGGAAAGTGGGCAAAGTGACTTAGAAGATGTTTTTAAGGAAGCTAATTGGAGAGTATAAATAAGAGGCAAGGATCTCTCATTTTAGAAAACACTTTAGAATATTGAATATCTATAGGTGGCTAAGGTAAACAAAGGATATCTAAGCTGAATTTCATAAGGAAGGTGAAGAAAATAAGGCCAGAATTCAAGGGAGGATAATTTCTTTTGATGATGCTTTCTAAGGTATGTTATTTATAGGTCATCTCACCATTTTCACAATAACTTGTTTTATAGAATGAGTCAAACCATGAAATTACTATGCCAACGAGGAAACATATCCAAGTATTTTTGGTAAAAAATTCAGCTTGTGGGTCGTTGTATTTTTGGAGTTACAGTCCATGAAAAATAGGGTTTGTGGCTAGTCCTGAAACTAGTCTAAAACATGTGTTTCAGGAAAAAACGTCATAACTTCTTTATAACATATCCAAATTCAATAAGAAAAAATGTGTTTATTAGAGTACAGTCTTTAGTATGCTGTGTAACATTTTCATATCAATTCAACAAAAAATCCATGTGGGGTATGCTCTACAAGGTCACTCTCTAGAATAAACCATAATTCAGCAAGGTATGCCATTTTTTCTATAACTCCTTTTTTGAGAGGTTTCAGGTTGTGACACTTGTAGGAATTGCATAAAACACACTGAAGAACATTGTGTATCAGTTTCAGATCTTTATTCATTACATGTACATAGTTATGATTATTTTAAGTTAGGGTTGTTGACTAATCCAAAACTAGTCACGTGAGACTAAAGAAAAGTTTGATGAAAATGCTAGTTTCTTGTTGTTAAAGTTAAGGAAGGTTTTCATGTATATGATCATATACAAAAGTTCTATTACAGAGTTACAAATCATATTTGGATGAGGAAATTTATGAGGGATTTTGGTTAAGGTACATGTTGGGTACATGGTTGAGACAAGTAGTTGATGAGTTGGCACATACATGAGGTGTATAGTTGATGATGTTGGTACATATTGATGAGTTATAGTTGATGAATAAGTGACACATGATTGGTACATACTTGGTACATGGTTGGATGCACTTGTTTATGGTACATGTTGATGCATGGTTGATGCTGCATGGTTCAGGTTTATTGGTATAGGTTTACAACGATATATCTCACAGTGATAGTGTGACAATGGTTCCATTATTCTACTTCTACTTCAGGGCGGTTGGACTGGGTAAAGACAAGTGGTTGTAGCCACCTTCCAGTTGTAGCCGAAAAACATTGAGGGTTTTAGCCTCCTTCTGGTTGTAGCCAGAGAATTGGGGAGTTAGAGCTTCCCTCAGGTTGTAGCCTGAGAAACTAGGAGGTTGGAGCCTCCTTCTAGCTGCAGCTGGAAAACTAAGGAAGTTGGTACTTCCAATGAATGTAATTCTTCAAGACATATAAGAAAAAAATTTCTGTGGTTTTCTCCGGCTTTGGGTTTCCTCATAAAACACTGGTTTACTGTGTATGTGTATGATTGTTCATTTGTTCATTGCTCATTATTGGATGATAATTATACATTGATATAACACTTGGATTATTTGGTTAAAAATGATTATAATTTCTCTATTAGTGATTCACCCCCCTTCTCAGTAATCCAACAATGATAACACTTTTGATGGTATTTATATTTTGTAGTGTGCACCTATCCTTTATCCTCCAATTGTTTGGCCAATAATCAACATCTTTAGGCCACCCTCTCTTATATTTGGAGTGATTTTTACTAGAGTTTGAAGAAATGCTAGGAATCCTTTTATTCATCATGTTAATTATCTTATGCATATACATTATGCACGTATTCAAAATCCTTCCCCTAATGGGTGGAAGGTGGGTGGAAGCCTAGATTCTAAGAAGATGATTCAATAAGGTGTATTACTTTTATTTTAGGATTATAGATTATAAAACAATCCTAGATTTGCTTGATTTTCCTCCAAGTTTCTCTTGAAATGCTACAATACCAAACTTCACATCCATATAACATAACTATGGTAACAATGATGACTTTAGTTTTCTTCCAAAGCCAATTATTTTGAAGACCAAACGAGGATTTCCATCCTCCGTTAATCCTTTCGTGAACACTATAGTTATAGATAAGCTTATGATGAAGGTCAATTCCATGATACATGTGCGATTTAGTTTTCTCTAAATTATTATTTCCATACACAAAGTTGGGTTAAGTGATTTTCTTGGATTTGATGATCATAACCTCAGATGTTGTAAAGAACAAGTATAATGACTATTCCAATCAAAGGAACGCCATACCAACTTGCTTCTTCTAGACATGCCTCTAACTTGTCAAAATTAATGGCAAAAAGGGTAAAGGTACGAATAGAAACCTTGATGAACTTTCATAGTAGAATTAATTCATTATGAACTACTCCCATTGTCCTAAACTTTTATAACCTTATCATAACATCTTCAAAATAAACCTTTAGATCTTTTAATCGTTTTTAAAGTCCATTTACATTGTATTAAACACTAAAAAAAAGTTTATTATTCACTCTCCATAAATTATGAAAACACAAGTATTATAATTTTTTATTAAATGCGTATTAATATTTTGTAATAAAACATTAAATTAAAAACTTGAAAAAAAATATTGTTGAAGTATTTGATGTATAATGAAAAGAAAAAGCTATTTTTTATCTATATAAAACATGACATTTTTATAATAATATGATGCAATGTTCAAAAACTTAGTAGTTTTAATCAATTTCAATATAGAATCATAAAATTAATATGAAATTAGTGTATTTAAATATTTTCTTTTAGTATTTGAAATATTACAATGTTATTGCATTACAATCAAAATCAAGCTTAAAATATTTGAGATATGATATTAAAAGATATTAATCAATTTTATTATAGAATCATAAAATTAATTTTAATTAGTGTGTCGATTTTTATTTTAATGTTTGAAATATGATGCTATCCCATTGAAATCATATTTAAAATATTAAAATATTTGAGATATGATGTTTTCACATTTAAATTTAAGATTAAAGTGACCAATAGAAGACACATCAAAATTCGTTTGATGTTCCATGATTATGGATATTATATGTTTTTTAGACACAATTTAGTGCTTGAAATTTGACTTTTGATTATATATTTATTAGTATAATTACACCGATAGGCGTCCCCCTTATTGGAATTGATGAATTAATCAACCTTTTAATTACAAATTATAATTTTAGGGTTAAGAATCAAAGATGCTAGCATATTCTTCGTCGTCGTCCCAAATCAATGAATGAGATTTAATTTCATAACTTCCTTGCATTTATGAATGTGTACGTTTTCCTTGTTTACTTTTTTACATTTACTTAATATGATTAAAAAATTACTTTCCTCACTATTGAATGCCACATTACTCATTAGCCAGGATTAATATGTATTAAACGCTTCATTACCATGTTCCCTTATTTACCACAGATTAATTCTACGGGTTTCATCTTACACAGGATTTTATGGATGTGAAGCGCATGTCTGTCTGGTCATGATGGTTGCGTTTCTATTAACGCATACTGCTATGTGTGGAGGTCTAAACGCATAAAACAACGCAACCGTAATTCATTTTACTCAAGAGTTGCCACGTTCAATTTAGGGTTGACACGTTAGTTAATGAAATCCCGTGGTTAGTTAATGAGAGCCGTAATTCCTTTCAATTTACGGCTTCCACGTTCAATTTAGGGTTGCCACGTTCAGATCCCATGTCCCTCACAACTGGTCTGAGAAAATTAAAATTTGGATCGACAAATTTGGTGATCGTGGGGCCTTTTAAAGAACCGAAATGACAGAAAAATCCTGAGGGAGTATCACGATTCGAAACCTTCTCATGCATATTAAAGCTAGAATTCACAATGCCTGTCGCATGGTGAAGAGTGGGAATAAACAATTCGTGCATATATCAATTCGTTTCATTACACGTTACAGGAATAAACATTTTGTGCCTGTTACGTTCTCCCTATCGTTACCATTTCTTACACGTTGCCTGTCGCATGGTGAAGAGTGGGAATAAACAATTCATGCAGATATCGATTCGTTTCATTACATGTTACAGGAATAAACATTTCGTGCATATACCAATTCATTACAGGTTGCTTGCTTTGTTCGCTTCTCAATCAATTAATGCGCATATGGCATAGGAGTGGAAACAAATATGGGAGGGCTTAATTAAATACATTTATATCAAGATTTGCATGCTGTTGCTTATTAGGAGAAATACTACGAATGACAAAGACTACTATTGATATTATTGATATTGTGCATTCATCTATTGTTGGGCATTAAGAGAACGAGTATAAATTGCATAGACTGGTCTTGATATTGTGCATTCCTGAGCTATTGTGCATTCAGGTATGTGTTTTTTTATTTATGCGCTCACTCCATCAGTCTATGTTTTAATTGAGTCTGCGCCCTCTTTTACTGATCATGAATTGTTTTTCTCATCAGGAATTGTTGTCGATCAAAAAACTGCAAAAAAATCTACTTCAATTTGATTCACGCATCCATGTACAGGTACTAACAAGCGCACTCCTTCACTCTCTTTAAATAATCTATCCATGCATTTGGTTTTTGTAAATAATCCGAGGATGTTTTTCATTTAATCAATCTGCTCATTGCGCTCCTCTAAATTCGATAATCAAGCTCCAAGACTGAGAGTTTTAGAGAGGACTCAAGATGCATCTACAGTTATCATAATTACTTATGTAGACTTTGCTTTTAAATAAATCCATAGAAATTTTTAGATGTCTGAACTATTTTGAGATTTGAGATTTTCAGATGTCGGAACTATTTTGAGATTTGAGATCCAAATGACCAGCAATTTAAGAACTGAAAAATATGTATTTTTTATGTGTGTATATTCACTCAGCTGACTTCTTAGAGTTTGTGTTTTTATTGTTTTCTATTTCACTGTATTTTATTAAGGTTATGGGATTAAGAAAAAAAAACTAAAAAAAAACAATGTTATCGATTGATGCAAAGAATTTCTGCTACACGTTCTAAATATTATATTAAAGCTGGAGATTGTAAGTCAGAAATTCCCGATAGAGCAGCAAAAATCTTTTGGCCAAACTGTTTCATTGTATATTCCTCTTATCGATAAGTTTTCACACAATATAACCCATGCAAACTTATATTGTGTGTTTACATGCCTCGATTCCAGTTTTTTACAGTCAGACCACACTTATATTGTGTGTGTACATACGATTCCAGTTTTTTATGAAGTCCACACTTATGAATTCCAGTTTTTTAGTGTAAGAACCTTTTTCATTCATTCATTTTTCATATCAGCCACTTTTTCATTCATAATTAATCAGAGGATTCAACGATTCAAAGACTCGACGTGGAATGACCTAATACTTGTGTTTCCAGGTGGAAAATGGCGGGTTTCAATTTAAATTAACTCATGCGTTATATGCAAACTGCTATATAATCCATTCATTTCAAAGGTTTTCCGTTCATTCATTTTTCAGCGTAAGAACCTTGCATTTATTTTTAATTTAAGGTTCCAGCGTTGGGCTCTTTTGTCTTTGGGGTTTTACCGTTCATTGATTGATTAATGAGCCTTGAGTAGGATTTTACTTAATGCATGGAGTAGGGTTTATAATTCTGGGAGCTCATCTTTTGCGACCGTTTCATAGCCGAGAAATAGAGAAAGAGGGAAATTCTATCTTACGTACAAATTTTCGTTTCCATTGTATTATGAACTCATTATGTGTATCTATTTGCGCATGGAACGATTGTGTTATTTTGCAATATAATAAATCTGCAAATATAATTATTTGTTTCTTGGAGTAGGATTTTACTTAATGCATGGAGTAGGGTTTATAATTCTGGGAGCTCATCTTTTGCGACCGTTTCATAGCCGAGAAATAGAGAGAGGGAAATTCTATCTGACGTACAAATTTTCGTTTCCATTGTATTATGAACTAATTTTTTGTATCTATTTGTGCATGGAACGATTGTGTTATTTTGCAATATAATAAATCTGCAAATATAATCATTTTTTTAAACTGTTGACAGATTTGTATCGATTCCAATATTCATTTAAGTTTTAACCTATATCCATTGCAACCATTTAACTAGATCTCTTT
>ML811115.1:62572-72586 GCA_009831015.1 Picea engelmannii | reverse complement strand
AATTGTACATTTAACAATAATAATCCCCTATGTAATATGTAATGGGACAACCAATATCAACTTATTCCAACTCTAATTGAAATGGTGGGATCCTCACATCATCGGTATGAATTTATCTCATCTCCTTTCGGCGTCATTGGTTACCTCATATATTCTCAATTATTACTTTCATCTTCGATTCCATCTCGTCACCTACCATCCCCTCGAGAAAAAGAGAAAAGAAGAATAATATAATGAAGACAATGATAAAGCAAGTTAAAGCATTTATTTAAAAAATAAATAAAGAATCCAAAGCTTTAAAGATAATTAAAGAAAAATTTAGAAGGGCCAACAGATAACAACATATTATTCCAATTCCAATTTAAATATGGTTGGATCCTCGGCATCGATATGCATTTATCTCTTCTCTCCTTGCCGCGTCATTGGTTTTTCTCCTATACACTTTCATCTCATCACCTACCATCCCATCTGCAAAACCCCATGGAACCACCTGCGACAGAACCAATTCCATCAACATACCACGTTTTTATAAACAACAAGGGTTCCAATGTCAAGAAGACTCTTGCCAACCTCATCTACCATCTTCTCACAAATTTTCATGGACTGCACATTTTTCTGGATCAAAAGGAACTCCACATAGGAGATGCTCTCTCCTCTGAAATTCTTGGAGCCTTTGAGAGTCTGTTAGTTCATATTACCATTTTTAGTAAGCGTTATGCTGAATCGCATTGGTGTTTGGATGAACTATGCTGGATTTTGAGATGCATCAGGAAGATTATTCATGTGTTTTGTGACGTTGAGCCTACAAACCTTCGTTACATTGAGAGCGAGAGCGGAAGTTATATAAAATCCTTTGAAGAAAACCAACACAAAGGCATAGTCGCCATGGAACACATCCAGAAATAGACATCCCTCAACAAAGCCTCAAAGATTTCTGGCCTTCCATTCAAAACAGATGAAAGGTGAATACATTTTTTATTAGAAATCTTGGATTTTTCAAAGTCGGTTCTTAGAAATCATGGTGATAATGTTTAAGACCGAGAGTGTCACTCATAAGGACCATTATTCTTATCATGATGAATAATCTCATGAACTAAAGGCTCTAAACCAAAGCTAAAACAATACTTGATCCAGATTTTATGAGAAGAACAAAATGAATACAGATTATTAATAGGTGATTAACACAAAATAATAGAGATATAGTAAAATCGGTTTTCTATTAAATAACGAAATAAGATGAAACTGTAAAATGCAGCGGAAACAAGCTTCCTGGAATGGTGGCGGCTTATCTCTGAGAAGAGATGTGATGGCAGTGCACATTCACAAGAAGATGATTACAATGAGGCTCTGAAGGCCTTTTTCAATAAACAGAAATGCCAAAAACCCTAGACATCCAAAAGCCTAACCCTAGGAGATGAATCGCCAAAAGTCATGCGGGCCCTGTTTGGGTAAGTTAGTACATCAACTTCCCGGGGTCGTAACTTTTGCATACGATCTCCGTTTTAGGCGTGTGATAGCCCATTGGAAATTTATCATCGAGGAGATTCATTTAGGGGGTTCAATTGTTCCTTTGGATATTATTGAGGAGCTCGATGCCGAAAAACCTTCATTTAGACCCTCAAAATGGCCCCGGAAGTAAAATCTGCTAAAAATAGTAAATTGCCAAAAATGTCAGAAAAATGTTTTGATCTAGTTGGAAAAGGTGGGTGACCACTGATATCCATCTGGATCAATCCTCCCTCCTTAGTAATCAATGGTCTCCATTGCGTTGAGGTCCCCCATTAGATGAGGAAATTTCTGTTGAATTTGGCCCCAGGTGAGCCACTTGCCTTGGTGCAGGAGCTGCCTTGCTTTGACGACTTGATAAAGATGGATCCTTTGTTGTTGAGTGCCCTTTATTTGTCTATCCACAATATGATCATTGGATGCCTGTTGTATGCAGTCGGGGTTGAGCTCTGTTGGTGTCAGTTGTTCTGCTACTTCTGAGGTGTCCAATAATGGTGGGAAATAAGGGCAAAGGAGATCCACGTTGAACATTGGGTGTAGGCCAAGGAAAGGAGGAATGTTGAGCTCAAAATCATTATCCCTCACGGCCTTGGTGATAGTGTATGGTCCATAACGGAGTGGGCAAAGCTTCTGATGGGGTCCTGTAAGGCGTTCTTTCTGCAAGTGCAACCAAACTTTGTCACCCACTTGAAACGTATGCAGCACCCGATGTTGATCATGACACTATTTGTACTTGTCATTGGACTTCTGTAGGATATCTTGAACCTGTTGGTGAATGTGATGGATCTTCTCAATGAATCAGGTGGCTTTTTCAGCTTCAGTTGGAGCAAGAGATGAGTCGGTCGAGGTGACCGCAAGGGGAAGTGCAACATCTATGGGACCCAATGGTTGGAATCCCAACCCCACTTGAAAGGGGCTGTGGCCAGTTGAGCTATGCAAGGCTCGGTTGTAGCTAGATGGACATAGGGAAGGCTCTCATCCCATGTGTGAGGGTTCTTTGAATTATACATGCGAAGGATATGCACAATCATTCGATTTACAACCTCGGTTTGGCCATCTGTTTAGGGGTGGAATGCTATGGATTTGGTGAGCTTGGTGTCCAACAGTGATCAGAGGATCGACCAGAATGTGCTAAGAAATTGACTATCTCGATCTGAGACAATGGTTTGTGGGATTCCAAAATGTACCCAGACTCGTTCAAAGAAGAGCTTGGCAGTGGCCTCTGCTGTGATGCTCTTCTTGCAGGCAACCATAATCGCCATCTTAGAAAAGCGATCAACAACCACAAAAACACAGTCATTTCTCCGCTTGGTGGATGGGAGGCCCGACATGTAGTCCATTGAGATGGATTCCCATGGCCTGTCAGGAGTAGGAAGAGGGGTGTATAGGCCCTGTTTCTTAGTGGTTGGTTTGGCAATAGCATAGGCAGTGCAAGACCTGATATACTTGTCGAACTCCTCTCGAAGTTTCGGCCAGTAGAAATGTTTCTGTATCATCGCCACTGTCTTTTCGACGCCAAAGTGTCCTGCCACACGACTGTAGTGGGATTCCTAGATCATCTTCGCTCGCTCACTTGATGGAACACAGATATGGCCCAGACGACACAACAACCCATCCCGAAGATGGAAATTATCGACAACTGCATTTTCACCCAACATTTGGTAGGTGGTGGCGAAGTCAGGGTTTGTCTCATAGAGTTGGGGCCATCCAGATGTCTCATGGCCGCAAGAGTCTAGAACTGTGGTGAGTGCCACGACTGGCAGTCTACTGAGGCAATCAACGACGCGATTGGTGCTTCATGTTTTATACTTGATGTTGAGGTGGAATTGTTGCAAGTATGTGGACCACTTTTGATGGCGGTCATTCTGCAATTTTCCCTATGTTTGCATGAACTGCAGTGGCTTATGATCAGTGTGGATGACTGTATCCTTCCCAAGAATGCAATGTCTCCATTGGCAACATGCTTGCACAATGGAGTACATTTCTTTGTCGTAATTAGGGTACTTACGGACAATATCTGACAGTGTCTCACTATGGCAGGCCACGGGGTGGCCGTGCTGAGTGAGAATGGCACCCACAACATAGTCTGAAGCATTTGTCTCGATCTCAAAGGGATGTTGCAAGTCTAGTAGTGAAAGCACTGGGGCTGAGCACAAGCGTTGCTTCAAGTCATCGAATGCTTGTTGTTGGGACCGGCCCCATGCAAATTTCACCTTACCACCACCCCTGTTTATTTGGCTGAGGGCCCATGCAATATGGGAGAAACCCAACACAAACCTACGGTAGAAATTAACAAGTCCCAAGAAGCTCCGAAGCTCAGTGAGTGTTGTTGGGGCTGGCCAATCACAGATGACTTGGATATTGGCTGGATCCACATGTACGCCATGCTGATCAATGATGTAGCCCAGGTAATGGACCCTGTCCATGCCGAAGGAGCATTTTTCCAGGTTGGCGTATAACTTGTGCTGCTACAGGGTGTGCAGAACCTGCTGAATATGCTACAAGTGTTCGACCCAAGTCTTGCTGTAAATTAGAATGTCATCCAGATACACCACTACAAAAGTATTGGTGAATGGTCGCAGGATATCATCCATCATCCTCATGAAAGTGGTTGGAGCATTTGTCTAACCAAAGGGCATGACCAACCATTCAAAAAGTCCTTCCTTTGACTTGAAGGCGGTCTTCCATACATCTGTCTATTCTATCGGGACCTGGTGGTAGCCAGACTTCAGATCAATCTTACTGAAGTATTTGGTCCCTGTGAGTTGATCAAGGAGGTCATCGATTCGGGGAATCGAGTATCGATTTCTGACAGTGATTTTATTTAGAGCTCGATAATCAATACAAAGTCGCCAGGTTCCATCTTTCTTCTGTACCAGCACGATTGGGCTCCCACAAGGTGATGAGCTGGGGCGGATGTGCCCCTTGTGGAGTAGTTCTTGGATCTGTTGCTTGATCTCCTCATTCTATAACAAAGAGCGACGATAAACTGGCCCATTGGGCAGTGGTGCACCGAGGGTCAGATCGATGGGGTGCTTGACCTGGCAGTGCAGAGGTACCCTTGTAGGTGAGGAGAATATATCCGAGTATTCTTCCATGACCTTATCTACTTGCTTCTGTTGTGTGGAGAGGTCGGTCGCAGAGACCCTGGATGTGGTTGCGATCTTTCTCTTATTCTGAGAGTGAATCACGAAGAAGACAAACTTCCCCATCTGAGAGATGACCTTCCTGCATTGCTTAGTAGAGATCAAGGAAATAACACTAGGTGGGACTGCCTCGGGTATCCTGTACAATTTCTTGTTCAAAGTAATAATAACACTACGAGGCCTAGACTCATATACAACATGACGTTTCCATAAATAAGGTTGGCCCAAAAGAACATCACAAACTTCTATAAGTTTTAAACCTGCGAAGTAAAGAAATGCATATAGATTCTTAAGCAATACAGAAATTAATCAATGGCTCATACATAGAGTACACAGAGATTTTTACCGGAAACCCTCAACCGGAAAAACCTTTCTTATTTTCATTATCTCGAATTTCACCATTTTCCATACAATATATACAATGTTTTTAGGTATTCCGTAGATACCAAAACCCTAATCCCTTAATCCGGGATTAATTTACAAATCAGCTAAAAATAACAAAATCCGCTAAAAATAGCAAAAACCGCCCAAAAAAAAATTTTGGGGCGCTGCCCCGAACTCTGTCGGCCCTGGGCTACTGCCCGGTGCTGAATGCTGTGCATAACCAGGGGGGGCATACCTACCCCTCCCCTGGGACCCCCTTAGGAAAGCGCCCGACGCAGATGACAGAGCTCTAGGTGAAGGGATCGTCAGACGCAGTTGTCATATCTGACGCACCCACACACACACACACATGAAAATAATATAACACATACCCAACAACTTCGAGAGGAGCAACATCACACAATACCTCATCTTTGAAGGGATTGATGCTGTATGACAGTCGGCACTGGAGGCTGACGCGGAGATCGCTTCCTTGGCGGAGCCATCCAATGGTGTAGGGTTGTGGGTGCGACGTTGTTGACAGGTCCAGCCGCTTGATGAACTCTGCTAAGATGAGGTTCTTCTGGCTACCTCTATCAACGATGAAGTGCAGTGGGGTGCCTTTTACCCACATTTGTGAATGGAAGAGGCGCTCTCCTTCTTCTGGCTCGTCTGGTTCACCAGGGTGGAGCTTGGTGGTAGCAACAGTGGCACTGGGTTCCGCATCAATGATCTGTTTTCCCCTTTCTGGTTCTGTCTCGGAGTCAGAATCTGCATCTGATTCAGAGGCTTTCACTTCGGCCACCAACGACTGCTTTGAGCGGCAGTCAGCAGTGTTATGTCAAGGGCTCTTATGGAAGTTGCACCACTTCCCAGTATCTTTCTTTGTCTTTCCGATGTCCTTCTTTGCTTGCGGCTTGTACTGGTTGTCTTGATACTGTCCGTCTTTTCTCTGTCCTTTGTTCGGTGGGTTGGGGCCGCCCTTTCCGGGCTTTTGTTGTGAGGGGTTCCCATGCCCAAATTGCCACGTCTTTTGTTTGAGCTTCTGCTCGATTTTGACGGCATATCGGTAGGCCGCGCCCAAGGATGAGATGTCCAGAAATTCCATTTCGGTCTGGATGTATCTATGCATAGCACCACGATACTTGAGCACCAGATGTCGCTCCGAATCTTTGATACCCAACTTGGTGCACAAGGTATGAAAGATATTTGTGAAATCTGGCACTGCTTGGTCTCTTTCTTGCTGCAGTGTGGTCCATTTGGTGTATAGGTCATCATAACTTCTGACAGGGTAGTATTGTTCCTTAATAGCATCCCTGAAGGATTCACAGGTGGCCGTGACTGAAAATAATTAGGTTTCCTCTGTTTCCTTTAGCTCACAGAAAGTTTCCCACCAATCTTTGACATGGAGAATGACTTTGAGGAGCGCAAAAGTAATCTTTTCTCTATTCGAAAATTTATGAACAGAAAAATACCCTTCTAGTAGATTCAACCACTTGTCTACAACATCTGTGTCTATCTGACCTTCAAATATAGGAATATCAAAGTTTATTTGTACCTTGAAGGGGGTGGCACCTCCGTTCGAAGAAGATGCTTCGCCTATTGGTATTCGCTGAAGGATTTGCACGAAACTGTCCATCATCTTGTTCCTCTGTTGCGTGAGGGATTCCTCAATCAGCAGTTTGAAAGGATCTCCTGTCCTGTCATATTTATTTTCCCCTACCATGGGAGGTTGCTTGGGCGTGCGAGAGCTTCTGTCCTCAAGAGAAACAAGCTTGAGACCCAATTCTTTGTACTCCGACCTCGTTGGGGACATGCATTAAGACGACAAGGAGCAGACCGCTTTGATACCATTGATCCGGATTTTATGAGAAGAACGAAATGAATACAGATTATTAACAGGTGCTTAACACAAAATAACAGTAATACAGTAAAACTGTTTTTCTATTAAATAACAAAATAAGCTGAAACTGTAAAATGCAGTGGAAACAAGCTTGCTGGAATGGTGGCGGCTTATCTCTGAGAAGAGATGTGACAGCAGCGCGCATTCGCAAGAAGATGATTACAATGAGGCTATGAAGGCATTTTTACAATAAACAGGAATGCCAAAAACCCTAGACATCCAAAAACCTAACCCTAGGAGATGAAGCGCCAAAAGTCATGCGGGCCTTGTTTGGGTAAGTTAGTACATCAACTTCCCGGGGTCGTAACTTTTGCATACGATCTCCGTTTTAGGCGTGTGATAGCCCGTTGGAAAGGTATCATAGAGGAGATTCATTTATGGGGCTCAATCAAGCCTTTGGCTATTAGTGAGGAGCTCTATGCCGAAAAACCTTCATTTAGGCCCTCAAAATGGCCCCGGAAGTAAAAACTGCTAAAAATAGTAAATTGTCAAAATGTTAGAAAACTATTTTGAGCCAGTTGGAAAAGGTGGGTGGCCACCGATATCCATCTGGATCAATACTTTTCTTATAAAATTCTAAGCCATAGGTTGAAAACCTTGAATGTTGAAGGTCTCACATCGTTGGGAGAGATTCAAGCAGAGGCATGTTGAGAGCTCAAGAGCATACAAGGACTGAGTCAACGAGAATGGTTGAAATCTCTCATCATTTCAACAAACACTGATCTTATTTGTAATGACATTTGCAATTTTTTGGTGAGCATTTTTTATGACACAACATATTAATTCATATAAAATAATTATTTTGTCATGTTCAATAACCAGCTCTAGAATCGCAATATAAAACTTTGTTATATAAAAAAAAATTATATCTAGAATTGCAATATAAGTTGTCATGAGTAACCAGCTCTATAAAAACGTAGAGGGTATCTTCCATGAGAATGTCTTGTGAGGTTGAGTCTTAACTCTTGAATAGATTTAGATCAGGTTTAGGGATCAACAAACAGGTAAAGGTCCACTTGACCTAGTGTTACACGTCAAAATTCCTCACTTCAATAATGTCACATTCTCATTGTCGCAGGTGTCGCACTTTTGTCACAAGTGTCATAAATGTCGCATATTCGTTCTGCATATGTTGCATTGCGAACGACACCATGGAAACACTTGATACATCCTCTAGAACATGTTGGAAGGAGAAGCTACATCATTTGACAAACTATTCAAAGTGTTTTGCTATGAGAATTGGTCATCTTGACTAATTTTTGGAATATCAACGCTCCCCTGCTCATATTCAGGGAGCGTTAACGCTCTTTGTCCATCTAGCAGGGGGCGTTGCAGCTCTTTGTGGCCCATTTTGAAGGAGTGTCGATTGGTTGAGAAAATCATGGCAAGAAATCCCCCTTTTCTCTAAGGACATCTAGAGATGATTCGAGTTGGTTTGGATCGAATTTAAGCTTTAGGCTACATATAAGGGAGATGCCACAACTTATGGAGTCATATTCTCAACTTATCCTAAGACTTGGAGAGGTTGTTGCAACTGCATCTACAGATTGTAAGTGTCTTTTTAATGTTCTCATTAATATATGCTTTGCCTATTTCCTTCAAGTTTGTGTATTATTGCATATGTTTGTCTATTATGGACGAATTTGGTTTAAACTAATCTTGGTAGAGTAGGAAGTCTTTGTTTTTCTTCATTCTTCGTTGTATTGCAGGTATCATGTCATGCTAAAGAGCTTGGAGACGAAGTTTAGATTGGATTAAGCAAGGACAAGCTTTGAAACAAGGTCGTCATACCTTCTCCCTCTCTTTCGTTTGATTAGCTTAACTAGATTTAAAGGGACATTAGTGTCCATTTGCATCTTTCTGTCTCGGTATTAAGGGTCTAGAATCCGAGGGAAGATCCACTTGTCCACATGGAGAATTTTCCTATAACACCTAGTATAATCCTGAAGAAGTTACATAAAAATTGGAAAATGCAACGTGTGAGACATTCTCACATCCGTTTTTAAGTTTTGACGTAAAACTTATTGTATATAATAGTGATGTGCATCAAATACGATGCAAAATCTAAGAAGAGGGGAATGTAACACCCAATTTTTATCTCCAAATTAACAATGTATATGTATATATATGTAAATGATGAATGGCTCAAACCAAATATGTAAATTGTACATTTAACAATAATAATCTTCTATGTAATGGGAAAATCGATATGAGATTATTCCAACCCGAATTGAAATGGTGGGATCCTCATATCATCGGTATGAATTTATCTCATCTCCTTTCGGCGTCATTGGTTACCTCATATATTCTCAATTATCACTTTCATCTTGGATTCCATCTCATCGCCTACCATACCCTAGAAAAAGCGAAAAGCAGAATAATATAAGGAAGACAGTGATAAAGCAAGTTAAAGCATTTATTTAAAAAATAAATAAAGAATCCACAAAGCCAAAGCTTTAAAGCTAATTAAAGCAAAAGTTTGAAGGGACAACAGATGATAGCTTATTATTCCAACTCCAATTTAAAAATGGTTGGATCCTCGGCATCGATATGCATTTATGTCCTCTCCTTGCTGCGACATTGGTTTTTCTCCTATACACTTTCATCTCATCGCCTACCATCCCATCTGCAAAACCCAATGGAGCCGGCTGCGACAGAACCAGTGTCATCAACATACCACGTTTTTATAAACCACAGGGGTCCCGATGTCAAGAAGACTCTTGCCAGCTCCATCTACCATCGTCTCACAAATTGTCATGGGCTGCGCGTTTTTCTGGATCAAAAGGAACTCCACACAGGAGATGGTCTCTCTCCTGCAATTCTCGGAGCCATTGAGAGTGCGTCAGTTCATATTACCATTTTCAGTAAGCGTTATGCTGAATCGCGTTGGTGTTTGGATGAACTATGCTGGATTTTGAGATGCAACAGGAAGATCATTCCTGTGTTTTGTGACGTTGAGCCTACAGCCCTTCGTTACATTGACAGCGAGAGAGGATGTTATAGAAAAGCCTTTGAAGAACACCAACGCAATGGCAGAGTCGCCATGGAAGACATTGAGAAATGGAAGACAGCCCTCAACAAAGCCTCAGAGATTTC